>JAHPZR010035716.1:0-20000 GCA_019787425.1 Platygyra sinensis
AACTATATTTGGTTCAGAATCAAGACGTGTTGTGGGTTATTTAAAGGGCGTTAGCTGTGTTTGCAACGTTTTGTCGTGAATCGTATCGCGCGTCCGTCCAGTTAGTCGAGAACTGTAGAGTTCTTTCTGGGGCTGGTCAAATTGTTATATTAGAAAACTTGATTATCATGATACATTTTAAAAGAGGTCTTTGCTTGCTTCATCGAAATTAACGAATAATAGATTTGTAAAGCCGTCTGAAAACTTTTGCATATGTGGCAGGAATGAAGCCTTAGGAAATCTGTCGTTATGATGCTGAAACCAAATAACAAAAAAGACATAGCTATAAGATGCGCAGCGGGCAAGGCGCTTTGCCTTGGCAGGCTACATCAACAACTAGCTTATATGCAACTATATTCGATAATAATTCTGAACCGTTACCGGTCTTATCATGTGAGATTATTTCCATTAGTATTAAGAAAATACTTTAAAAAAATATGCAATATCCTTATGTTTAGTATTCTGAATCAGCTCGAGCTTTGGGGCTTACAAGCCTAGATTTAATATTTAGTGCCTCTATATTTCATTCCTTTGTTCAGCTAGCTATTCAGACTCATCTTGTTCCTTGGGGGTGCTGGGGGTCCATCTCCAGGCTAATACTGATACAACGGCTGAATTTTAGATTGGCATTACTAAAAGAGTTACACGTGATCTATTGAATGTGGTGGCTAACGAGAGTTAGGAGTTTACTTTATTGTCTTGGTACTTATCTGTCAGGCTTCTGCATAAGAGTAAAATGCAGCTAGGCCATCAGGTATACAAATGGCAACGTTAACGGCAAAGATTCACTTATTGCAAAACGCTGCGGAAGGAGGTGCGGTGAGCGGTGATCGGGAAATGTGAAATCAGCAGGGGTCGGTGAATACATCGCGCTCAAGGAGGTGCGGCCAGATGTTTCTACGGATCCCCTTAAAGTTGACTTTACTATTAAATACTCGTTTAGTCTAAGTATACGAATAAAAGTGTAAAGCAGTTCATTAATAAATAAAATATTAAAACTGAGAATGCTTCTGATATTATTTCTTATGCTATTTTCAGCCATTGTAAAGTTTGGTATGTAGTATTTTATAGTGCTAGGCTTTTTGGTAATCCGCTTGACTTTGATTGGGAAGAGCTAGGCATCTTAGAGAAACCTCGTCCGTGTGGACTGAGCTGGGTGGGCAACCACTATGACAGATAGGTTTATGTTCCAGCTTTTATTGGGGAGTTTTGTGTCATGAGTTGCGCATTCTAAGCTGTTCGTATGTCCTTTTCTTTGCTGGTTTCTTTCCTTTTGCCTGAATTGGGCGCTACTCGTCGGCTTCTTC
Organism: Platygyra sinensis; assembly: GCA_019787425.1. Classification (NCBI taxonomy): domain Eukaryota; kingdom Metazoa; phylum Cnidaria; class Anthozoa; order Scleractinia; family Merulinidae; genus Platygyra; species Platygyra sinensis. The sequence goes on from JAHPZR010035716.1 coordinate 1,347, forward strand.
TCTTGCTATATGCTATGGTGAGCGCCCGCGTCGCCAAGTGAAGTCAAAGATGCATGACCATCTGCCTTGGTGCTTACGTCAGAAAAATAGGGGGGCAGAAGACACTGTACCACACTGGTTACAGCGTTTTGGCCCTCTGGATGTGTGGTCTTTGAAGACGCCCACGATCTTTCTTTTGATTTCCGGTTCGTGCTGAAGGGCTTCTAATCGCGAGGTAATAATAAAAAGTGTATTTGGCAAGTTCGTACATGACAAAGGTCAGGCTAATGCTGTAGAATAAATACGCATTCCGTTGGGCACCAAATAGGCTATCTTTTGATGGGGCCCCACTCGACGCAGGTCAAGGTAAATGACGGTGCATTGGGAGTTTAGAGGTGTTTGGTAGGCCACTGCTCACATCAGGTTATGCTTGCAACATATTTTTTTATGGTCAGGGAGAAATACATATGTTTCTGTCTCAAAAACGAACGTACAGCGCTTATTGTTTGGAAGAAAAAAAAATATGTTGAGGTCCTCCGCTAGGTTCCCGACTGATCGATTTCATGTGGTAAAAGACCTTACTAGTGACCTAAGACATAGCTGCATGTATAGTACAACCGACTACGATAGAACTATACATTGCGTCAGATGAAGGGCCTTCCCGGATGAAATCAGGACGCCAGTTCGTAGAATCTAGTTTGATCAACGAAAATGAAGGAAGCTCCAACCTTAGGAACGGTACTAAGCCTGGATGATTATCGGCGTAGATAACGCTAATGTTATTTCTTCGTTGATTCGCCGTCGAAATGGTCTGGCGATATATAAGTCGTATGGCGGTCCAAGGCTCATTGAAAATCAGAATATTGAATGCTGTTGGTGGCATGAGGCGTAAAGGTAATAGTGAGTTAAATATCTTGTTCCTGCTAAGAGAGCGGTTACTATGAGTACTATTGGATGAACGACAAGCAGAAAATTGTAGAAAAATGGTCTTGGGCGATTCCTAATCAACAAGCTGACTTGGCAATGGCTACTCGATTAAGGCAAAGGTTTTGAAAAAGCAAGATTCGATGTATAATTGTCGTGTGGTGTCCGATAAATTTTCTAAGGCGTGGCACGGGGAGAGTAGGTGTTGTTATGGCAATGAATTCCTAGCCAGCCATCTCCAGGCCTATATGATGATTTAACAGTGCCTTGATGGTTGAGAGTAGAGTATCTTGGATAGCAGATACGGTGAAAGAATTGTCGATGGGTAAACGTTGAAGGCTGCTTCAAGTGACTGGCAATGTGGAGTTCCTGGCATTATTAAATATCAGCCTTCTTACAGGTCTAACCTATAGCAAACGCGTTGCGGTGGTCGGTGGGTTCAGTAATAACTAGAGAAAGAATACATACTTGCACAAAGACTTCAAATCCGCTCGTAGTCGGCGAAAAAACTGAAAAGTGATTATTTTCGATATGATGTCAACGACGGCCAAAAAATGACAGATGGACTTATCTGAAAGGGCTTTAATTTTGGTCGAAAACTGATTGCGATCCGGACTATTAATATTGACAGTATCCATTGAATACAAATGTAACTACTCCAGCGATGAGCCCTAAAAGAAAATATCAATGAAATTGGAAAAAATATTTCCTTAACTGATGCGTGCGTAGTCATTATTTTGCAATAGTAAGGATAGTTACGTGCTTTTTTCGGGTTTGTGAGTTGATAGATGGCCCGCCTCCAGGCCTTTTTCAGCGCGGATACAGTATCAGGTGTCAAGCCCATTATGGTATAATTGCTGGCGTCAGATGAGCTTGAACTTGCGTCTTAATCTCAACGAAAGTAGGCGTACGATGGACAGAAAAAAGATATTGCGCTTTCTGATTCCATATGTATTGGCACTTCCTTGAGGGATTTTTGAAAAGTAAGTGAGATTTGTTGCTGCATCTTTTTAGTAATTGAGAAAATAGAACTCGAGAAACAACGTATTCTCACGTACTTATAAAATGCCGAAATAGGACACTTTCGCTTATCATGCGAAGTGTATATGTGATATCAGGCAAGTTCGCTTAGTGTTTTCCAGATATGCCAATCCGGGTAAAATATGGTAATTAAAATAGAGAAGAAAACAGGTGTGGTGGTTGAAAGAATTAGTTTAAAAGAGATGAAATGACTTTTAAGTTGTAGATAGCGTGTCATATGAGAGGCGTTAACTTTCAAGGGATCAGGGTTAGCAAGACTTGCGGTCTTAATGGTAAATATCTGCATCAACGTATATTTTGGCTAGAAAGGAAATGCTGAAGTCTGTCGGAAATTTCCCGATTGCTAATTTGCGCATGGCGCTTACGAAATTTAGGCGAGGGAAAAATCCGTTACGGCGAAGGCTTACTGCAAGTATGAAAAAAAAAAATTCCACTACAGAGGCAGCTTCTGGCGAAGCGTATTCTTTGATCACAAAAGTAACATAGCACCGCCCTTCTTGAATATTTACATGTGTGATTTAATAAAAAAAAACAGATATCTCGCCTGTATAAAATTAATGTTTATTGCTTTGAATAACTTATATCCTATAGATGAAATCGCTAAAAAAAAAAAAGGTAAGGGCCTCTCTTCTAATAAACATTAATTTCGATAAGTCACCAGAGTGTCTCAGCCGTAACTTTTCTCTAATTCGTGCAGATGCACCTTCATAACCCAGTGCAGATAATTCGTGTACCAAAACAAAAGCGTAGCAAGTCGTACAAACATATTCAAGGATCTACGTTTTAGAGGCTAAGTGCTCGTCAGGCTCCTTTTCGACCGCCTGATCATACATTTGGATGGAAATTAGACCATCTGAACTCATGGTGAAGACCGAGTGCTAAATAGTACTGAAATAATTCATTATTCACCAAATCGGAGACAAATATTAGAAAACAGCTCAACGATTTGCGAAAGGTCATGGTTAATGCACTCAAGTTTTGACTTCCACTGTGCAAACATGTCCTCATTTATGTTAGGCGATGGAGTAACAAACTTTCAATGTGTATGGTTCCACTGCCTCTCTCACTGTGAGATAATTCGACATATGCCGGCGAAGAGAGCGTTAAAAACTGACACTGATGAAATGTAAGTTTCTTATACAGCTCAGAGGACAGCTGGGCATGTTGGCGTAACTTCTGGGGCAACCCTTATCTGTCAAGTTGAAGAAAAGTGAAACCAACTCACAAATCTCCCAAAATTTTATTATTTATTTTTAGAAATGTATCATGGATAGCGTTATTACAGCTCTCCCATGGCATTGAGTTTTTCACTAACGACACATATGTGGCAAAATTTATTATCAATACGTTTACATGTAAATACTCCTGATTGGATGAAGTATCTTATAAGCATGGTCCATGCAACAAATTAAAGCTTAAATTGATGTTTAACAAGAAATTGCGTACTTGTAAAACTACGGGCAGTATATAATATATATACATATTAGTAAATTCTCAGCTCCGACTATTGCATTTCTAGCTTTTTGATCGGCTAAAAAACTCCGACTATGAGCCAATAGTCGCAGTTTTAAGTCATATGGAAAATAGTGCGCCAAGTTTAAATTTTTTCGCTTTGTAAAATTGTGGAAAGAAAAATCAGCGGCAAAACCCGGTTTGAGAATTTACTAAAACAATTATTCCATTCGCCTTTGTTGCATATGAAGTGATTATAACCAACTCGCACTACGCGCTCGTTGGTTATTTTATCACTTCATATCCAACGCGGGCTCATGGAATAATTGTTATATATACATGCATTGCTTCCTACGGTGATGCGGCCTGCGGACAGGCTCCCAGAGAGGAGAAAGAAATTTGCAGTGCAAAGCGAACGGATGAGCGCAAGATAAAGAATTCGGCGAGCCAAGCGAGCGGGAGTGAGATTAGGGGAGGCTACTGTGCGCTCCCAGTCGTCACCAGACCGCCCTCAGCTCGCTCCGCTCTCCCTACGCCACACTAGCTCGCCCTAAAAAGCAACTGGGAGCCTTTTAGCAGGTCTGTTAGCAGGCTAAGACATGCACTTTTTCAAAACATAAAGAGTAGAGCGTTATGAAAACCGCATGGAAAATAGTTTTGTCGTCTAAAGGTATCGCTTCAACTTGCTAAAAGGTTGACTTTAAATTCAGGACTCAAGTGCTTGGGTATAAATGCTCTCTAGGGATTGGATTTTGAAAAATAGACCGGGGTAAGAGGAAAGGGATGAAAAACCAATTTCTGTCGCGATCCCAGGAAATAAGCATTTTTGCAACATGTATATTTGAAGTAATTTGAGCAGTTGATAAATACAAAATCACTTTAAAAAACAAATTTGAAGAACGAGCATAATACATTTTATGTATTTACATTAGAGGCGTAAAGACTTCAGACTGGTAGATTGCTAGATTAGTAAGCAATAGACCAAAAGTTACTATGGTTTATAGGCTAATAAACCACGCGGCATGTTGGTAGAACACGAGAAGAATTTGTTAATCACTCGCTTGCCGCTCGTGATTTATGAAATCTTCGAGTGTTTTTCCAACATTCCACATTCTTCTAAACCATAGAAACTTGTGGTCTATTGCTTTTATATAATAATTCAGGAGAGTTTACTTGCATAATAAACCATAGCTGATCGACCAAACAGAGCGCGTGCATTGTTTTGGTTATCATATAAATACATACAAAGCACCGCCTTACGGCCATTTATAACAATTACTCATTGAGCTGGTTTAGAATAGCCCAATGTTTCTCTATAGTTTCTGACACTACCCAAAAAAATATAATGTGATTCATATCTGTATAACAAAATTGGTTTTAAAGCTAGCCTCTTAGTAAGCTGTGGTCGCGTGAGAGAACACAGAAGCTTATCAAGCGAATCGTTGAAAATCTTGACGATTGATTGAAAGCTATAGGTGAAAATACGCGGTCTTGAACCAGCAAGAGGCTTGCTTCTCTCATCAGTCTTCAAGGATCCAAGGATCCTGTTCATGTTCTGCAACTGTCAGGTAGAATAGAATGCAGCTTTTAGCTAACAAATAGAAAACTGACGACCTCCCAATTGCCACGATTAGTAATCTGCTGCGGGAAGTATGACCTCAGTAATATCAGGTGATTTTGCCACGGAGTTGTTCTGGCAGGACCTACTTTTGTGTTTACGAGAAACTGTTATGTACATGGCAATACGTGACGAATCTTACACTTGCTAGACCTCAACCAGTAATATCATTATTCGAAAAAGAAGAAAAAACATTTCGCATTTGTATTACAGCATAATCCAATATTTGTGTGTGTCACATCCACTTGGATTATAAATTAATGCCAAAGACAAAGTTTAACCGTGGAAAGGACTATTTTCTGTCGCATCTTATTGTTTCGGGGAGGTAAATGTATAGATATCGTCCGGCAGCTACCCCGAACACTAGACCACTCCACCTTCTTCCCTCTATCAAACAAGGGTGTACATCTGTTTTCCTTTTTTTTTTTATTTTGGTGGGGATTGGCGTGATTTTGAAAGGGAGTGTGAAACAGATGTAGCTAGGCTGGTGAGTCATAAGGGAAAAAAGCCTGAATTTGAATTCTGAATGCCTTTGTCATTTGTCTCTACTGGGCAAACTTTGACTAAATTTATTTAAAGTTATTTACCTTTGGTTATCCCTTTGCAACTTTCCATTTTTTAATGCTGGACAGTTTGTGACGAAGTTTATTTCTTTGCTCCAGAAAATGATCCGATGTGTGGCAGTTATCACAGAGAACTGAAGATAAAATAGCCAAATTTGAACCTTCAAAGGATAAATTGATCAGAAGATGTGATTGATCACCGCAGTTGTGCACACAACTTAAACAGTTGTGAAATTAAAGCCTGAAAGAAATTCAGGCCCGAACGGGATTCGAACCCATGACCGCTGCGGTAATCAATTATATCTTCATATCATTCTCCGAAATTCAAATATATGAAATTTCATATATCCACGTGTATAGCTCAATCAGCTATTAAGTGCTGGAAGTAGCTATGTCTCTAAAAGGCAGCTTGGACTGCTGCCATGATCGTTTCAGGCCGGAGGAAACAATGCATTCAAATTCACAGTTTGAAAGCTTTCGTTATCAACGAAACATACAAGAAGAAACACATTGGTCTACGTGTCCGCGCGTCCTTGTATCTGATCCAGTTTCATCCGAAGATAAATCTTGTATCTCCGCGCGCTCAATCAAAATACCCTGATAATTACTTCCATAAAAGATAAATAACAAAAACACATGCCAACAAGCAAACAAGTACGAAAAACACTAACAAAACAAAGCACACACACCAAAAAGACGTTTAGCATACCTGTCTGATGGAGAGTTTCAGGGGTTGAAACTACAAAAGAAGATGTCATATAACGTGTAAGTCTTCACACATCCTAGAAATGATTATAATTGTTTTCTTATAGATCGTAAAGGTAGGCTTCCGTACTATTCCCAGCTCTGCCACTCTCGGTGTCAGCGGTAACGCAAAAAATAACATATCGCAAAAGTTTGGGCTGCGTCCATATGATCCCTTATCTTTTAGCTTAATTTAACTTCATCTCGAAATGGTGGAGAGTGGAAGGAATTTATTATTTAATCTCACTTAAGGTGGCTGAAAACAGTTTCCAGTACTTTCCAAGACTCGCAGTTTGATGGGTCATTATAACCACTCTATACCGGTTGATGCTACAATCATGGTATCAACAAACTACCCAATCATCAGGGAACAAGTTGCTGTTATTTTTGTGGCACAATAGGTTACCATAGCAACAATATGACCTGCTAAAAACACCCTTAATTTAAGCTTCAAGTGCTCATAACTCGAAAATGAGTTCGGTGACCCCTATTTTTTATTATCGAATAGCCCTTTTCACGGTTAGCTTTTCTCATTTGCATTACAATGTAATTCAACGTGGATGCGAGGCAATTTCGGGCTAAAACTGCAAAATAGCCCGAAATTGCCTCGCATAGATGCTAGATTTCATTGTAATGCAAATGAGAAGGGTTAACCGTGAAAAGGGCTATTGTAATCAGCATGACAAGATGCAACTTTTTGCAAAGTTTTAAAAAATTCCACGAAGGGGGGTCACAGCCACCTTAAATTTTCGAAAATTTAAGGTGGCTCTGAACCCCCTTCGTAGAATTTTTTTAAACTTTGCAAAAAGTTGCATTTTATCATGCTGATTACAATTCGATAATAAAAAATAGGGGTCACCGAACTCATTTTCGAGTTATGAGCACTTGAAGCTAAAATTAAGGGTGTTTTTAGCAGGTCATATTGTTGCTATGGTAACCTATTGTGCTACAAAAATAACAGCAACTTGTTCCCCGATGATTGGGTAGTTTGTTGATACCATGATTGTGGCATCAACCGATAAAGAGTGGTTATAATGGCCCGTCAAACTGTAAGTCTTGGAAAGTACTGGAAACTGTTTCCAACCACCTTAATGAATTATGTGTTGAATCAACTCAAGAGGCGTCAGCTCAGAAAAGAAGACGTCGGCGAAGAAACACATTATCTTTGAGTACAAGTGACTAGCTACCTTTGTTAACTCTTGTTTAAAAAATGCAATGTCCTCTGACTAAAACTGGAGTGGCGAACAAAGAAACGACAACAACAACAGGAGGAGAAGCAGAAACAACAGCCGCAATCGTACCTTCACAGCTTAATCCACTCCAGCCCGGGGAGCAGTCACACTGGTAAGTTCCATGTGTCTCAGTACATGTTCCTCCATTTTGGCACGGGTTTATTGGAAGGCATTTAGACTCAACTAAGGAGAAGCAGAGCCCGAAGCAATCGTTTTGTGTTTTAGCATTTTCTGATTATTTGAGTGTACTACATATACCAAGGAAGACCTTCAATGTCACAAGTTTAAGTAGTACTCCTTATCACGGAAAGAAAATTATATCGGAGTACCCATTCCCTCAGAATCAAGATCTGCGATATCAGAGCTCGGTAACGGTTTTAACTAACTCCTCTTCGATATCATCCATTCTGGATGCAATTTATCTGCAAAGTAGTAAAGTTTTGACTAGGAGACTTCACACATTTTAACGGACACACCCTTTCAAAAATGCTTAATATGCCATACAGACCATTTAATAATAATAATAATAACAATATCATCGGTATAAATTCGGTTTAATGTACAATGCATATCGAAGACAGTTATATAATTAAAAGTACTAGAATTTAATTCGTAAACTAACCTTGGCAATTCTGTCCCATCCAACCCATTTTGCAGGTACAAGAGTACGATGATCCATCGGATGAACAAGTGGCTCCATTTTGACAAGGAGAAGGGATACAAGGGTCTGGTTCTGCAAAGAAAAGACCATGGTTGTTGTGTTTACCTTCTTAATACAAAGCCATAAATTTCGAACCACGAGAGGCGTTACATAGGTCGCTACATTCAATGTTGTGATTGGCTCACGGCTTTCTCGTAAAAAAGTCACGCCAGCGCCGTTCCCGCCAAGGAAACTTTGAAACCAGAACAAGGTTATTTCGAAATTATTATTTCAGGTCTAAGATACTTTCACTAAAATAAACTTTTTAAAAACTCTACCGATACTCTCCTCTTTTCTCCCTTTCGATTTCGTGTAATAAGAAGACTTTTCAGGCGGGAGTAGCCGTAAATCAGATCGAGAATCATTTTTGATCGGTGGCTGATATGTCACGCAGTAAGAAAACCCCAGGCTCTCTCTCGTTCAAAAATTGCTAAAAGAAGCCTGCAGGATAGCTTCAAGCATATTCAAAATGGCGATTAGATTTAGTTATGAAAAGTACACTTGCAGCGGAAAAAACAGCTCGCGTACATTGAGTGTTTGGTGCGAGCAATTATGTAAACCGTGCGGAAAAATACGAGAAATTTTCGGGAAATTCAAGCATCTTTAATAGGAAAAACCGCAAGATATCCAACTCGGAGAGAGCCAAATATTATGGAAATTGAAAGCACTAGAAGTGTTCTTGAAGTTCCACATCCATATGCATTATTCAGTTCATTAGCAAGTTGAAGAAACTTTCAATACGAGTCAATGGTTTGCATGAAGTTAAAAGGTTAGTATGGCGGATCCTTGTAGTTTATTGTGCGATTGTTCCAAAGCAAAAACCGTAAGAATAATAGTACGTTCAGCAACGAAACCACTTCCAAATTAAAGGTATTGCCACAACGAAAGAACTTTGGATGGGGACTGTGAAATTCAACCACTTAAATCTCTTCAGCGATCGATTAAACGATATGATTTACTCGCAGTGCGTATGCTGTCGTGTTCCCTGTTACAAACAGTTGAATTCTAAAGAAACGAATTAACATTGAAGGTAGACTACTTCCAATCTCAAAACTTGACTACTTTACTGTTTGCCCTTACTGTCGCAGTTCTTTCCAATAAAGCCTCTACTGCAAGTACACTCGTAGTCATGTTCAACTTGCGAACAGATTCCAAAGTTTTTGCAAGGATTGGGCTTACACATGTTTTGCTCTGCAATAAAAAAAAATGTTTCAATTCAGTTGAAGCAAATAATTGCTACAGTGTTGCTTATCAAGTAAACAGAGAAGACAGTAGACAGAAGAAGATAGAGAGGCGAATTCTTATGTGGCTTCCAATTCTCCCGAAGCTGGTCTCACCACTGCATGGGCATCACATTCACACTAAACACACTTTTTATTTTTTTTTTTATCGTGGTTTTTGCAGCACTTGACACCCGAGCCCAAAGTATTTTGCTCCACTTGTATATCCTTCTTTTCACTGTTTTTAATGGTTGAGACAACAGCAATACTGTTAAAATCTTGAAAAAACGGCATTTTTATAATGTCCAAGATATATGTGCTTACAGGTTTCATCTATTCTGTGTATTTTCTGTATTTTATATCACCACTCCAAAATGCCTGTGCATTGAGAATCCCTTGTTCTTTTATTATATTATATCATCTTATTTATTTTGCCAAAAATTTTTGCGTGGGAGGGGCTCTACACCATTTTATATAAACCTTACAGCTGCTTGCCGTGTCCTTTATTCAATCACCTTCACAATGTTTTCCTTGAAATCCACTTGGACAGTGGCACCGATAAGTGCTCATATAAGCTGAGCATGTTCCTCCATTGAGACAAAGGTTCACCAGGCACTGGCCATTACTAATGGACTCTATATGAAATAAATTAGAAATCACCCAGTTAACCCAATTCCAATCTTTTTATGCTTCAATAATATGAAAGCTTTGCGAATACTCTACTATTCCCTTCATTACAAAGCTAAGCTGCAAACTGGAGTTTTTGATTTCTCATGCACTGTCGGATATGCACATGATACCCACCTGGATGGTATTCTCTAAGATCGTATTGATCAGGGGGGTAATGATCTTCAAAGGAACCTGAATTTGATTCTGAAAAATAAGGTCTTGTTGTCTTACTCATTTCTGAAAACCATATTCTCTTCCAGGCACTTGTTCTAAATTGAAGCCGATGTATTAAATACAAAATATACAGGTCTTTGTTTTGTAAAAGCTAAAAATACCTTAACATAGTTAGGCGATCGTCAAATTACCATAAAGTTATTCTCACCTCTTCCATTGGCTACCTCGTTGTGGATGTGGTGATGCTGTACAACAACTGGAATTGGGTAGGGAACTTTTTGGGGAAACATGACAGGATATGGTACTCGATGAATCACCAAATGTGGTGGTGACGGCACAGGGACAGGATAGGGTTTTGGAGGAGAAGGTACAGCATAGGGAACTCCTCTTATCTCAGGCGGATACCTGATATAAACAGGAAATGGAACGTGGTGAACCTGCGATGGCTGAGGAACTGCTATTGGATAAAATATTTTTTGAATTTCTCCTGGTTCCTTGACGGGGTAGGCGACTGGATAGGGGATATGTTTAACTTGTGGAGGCGATGGAACGGCCACCGGGACGGGAACAGGAACATCGTGAATCTTCGGAGGAGACTCCACTGGGACAGCCACTTGCTGGATCTTAGGTGGCGAAGGTACTTGCACTGGAACCATTACTGGCTGAATAGATGGCGGGCCTGGGACTGGGACGGGATATGGTACATGTTTTACTTTCGGTGGGGATGGAACTGGTACAGGAAACGGGACTTGTTGAGGTGGCATAAATGCCCCAGGCGGAGGCATTCCCTGGAAATTAATAGGTGGGGACACGGGCATTCCCTCGGGAGACATCATGTGGAAATCATTTCCAGCTCCGATTGGAGCAATCATGGGATGATATGGATGCATGTGGATGTTGTGAGGGGGCATCATGTGAACATGAGGGGGTGGAAATGATGGTTCTATTCCCAAGGGAGGGTGTGGGGGTAAAATAGGTGTTAAATATTCCGGTGAAGCAATCCCTTCCACGCTAGAAGGAGGGGGTTGTATTGGCATCCCTTCAGGCGGCATCAGGTGAACGTCTGGAGGAATTGTTTCTGCTCCACCAGGTACATTCATTGGAGGGGGTGTCTGAAAGGGAATATTAGGAGGTAGCGCTACTGGGACATCGGGAGGCCGAGGTTCCATTCCCAGTGGAGAATTAAAGGATTGCATTGGCTCAGTAAAAATATCTGGAGGAATGGTAGGGGAATCAGGTAAAGGTGGGGGCGGCGGCTCTAGTCTAGGTGGTGCATTGATATGAATAGCATATGGGGGTGGACCAAACTGATGCGGATGCGGATGATGATTGGAATGTGATGGTGCAGTAATGCGGTGTGTTAGTGGATTGCCAACTAGAGTAACGGGAAATGGAGAGAGATGGCCCGGATGCTTCGTGAAATGAAAACGATTATTGGCTCCTTGGGAAAATGCCGAAATCCTGTGGAAAGGCGCAGTGACATGAGGTCCCCTTCTGGACGTTTGAGGCGATCCTAAATGAATTGGTGGGTGTTCAGTTCTACGCAAGGATGGTGGTTTCTGTTCTACATATTCTGCTGGCGCACTATTGAAAAAGAAGCGAGGTCTCATGTCACCAGTTGTGTCCGACCACTGTTGCCTTTTGTCTCCTGATTGGGTTTTGGGAGGCTTGTTAACAAGTGTAACATTTTTGATACTACCTTTACTTGTGTCTGTAACAGAACTTATTGGCTTAAAAGGCTTATTAGCCGTTGCGCGAGTAGCAAAGTTCCATGATTCGCGTGGCTTTGCATGATCCAACATGTCCAGTGCTTTGGTCAAGAATGCTGATTCTCTTCTGCGATGGCGACTAAGCTTTTTACCCAAATTCCTTTTAAAGTGAAAGTATTAGAGACATCTGTTATGTTCTTTAAGCACAACTGTCCTTGGCAAGGTATTTTATTACCAGCATTGTTTGTCAGCAGGTGGCGTTTGTTTTGGTTGGTCTTCCAACTTTTTACTCTGTCGACTTTGGGATTTTTTTCCTGTTTAGTTGCATTTATTAAGTTATCCACGCCGTTTTCGATAACAAGGGTGCTTCGTTGTCCTTTACCACTAACTACCACTTGGTTTAGTAGTCGCTTTACATGATGTTTGTGAAGACCTGCGCTCCTGTTTGTTCCGAGCCATGCCAATGTAACGAAAAGATGGAGGAAACGTAACGTAGTTGAGAACTTCATAAGCGAGCGTCATTTGAAGCTGATAACCAACTTAGCATATCAGGATAATGGCTCCACCCTTAGGTCATTCGTTGGTTAAGAGATTTCAATCTTAACAGAAACCGGGACGCTCTGAAAGGGCAAAAGAAAATGTCTCCTTGAAATGATCTCATCTTTTCCTATAACCATCAAATATTCAAAGCAATCGTTTAATTTTAGAACTGAAAGTCATTCTGATTAATCACGTATTGAGGTTAATTAGCACCTTGGTAAGCCTTCTCAGTTTAAAAGTCGTTCTTGAACTTATCGTGAAAGAGCAAGAGTGTTATAGTTGAAAAGTTAATGCAGCACTAGTCAACTTTATCTTTAATCAAGGTGCTAGTTAGCCTGGTTTACGAAAACTCTCCTGCGTAAGTAGGATGCAGGAGATGCTTTGATTGGGAGCAAATTATATTTCTCAAGAGACAAACAAAAGTAAGCAAGTTTTTTTCAACTAACTTAAAATACTGTACAACGAGAGTAATCATAATTTTTTTCTTTATTGTTTTGTCACATCATTAATTGTTTTGTATTACTTTCTTACAGTTTACAGTTTGTCGTAATAACTCATAACAAATGACCTATTAAGACACAATAAATCAACCATTTCACTGTTATTTGGTTCTCTCTCATTCGGAAAAACAACTGTTTAGTCCCAGGTGAAGGTTGACTACGAAGACTCTATAATCAACTGGCCACATGCTGGTCACATACGACAGCGTCGCATTTCCAGTTTAAATCAAGGAATACTTTTGATCCACTGAACTTGACGACAAAATACCTACTTTTATTCGTCGTCAAGGAGAATTTGGAATGATACTATCTAAGAAACGGAAGATCGCTCAATTGCTCGTTTAGAGAGTAAAAACAGCCAGCTGTATCGTTGGAACGGTTGGTTTACTTTGGCAGGTAAACAATATGATTCCTGATTGTTCAATTAAGGGAGAGTCTCAACAGCGGAAAAATTCTCCAATCATGTGAACTTTAAAGAACGTATTAAAAGAAGAATTATAATATGGATCCAATGGCTTTATAATTCTCAACTACCAAGGTAAGTTTAAGAGGTGAGAAGCTTTTAACAGATAAAATGGAAATAATTCTCACGCATAAAATGACTTTTGTTGGGACAGGTTCTTCTTTTACGGTCATTTTGACAGTGCAACTCGCAACAATGCGCTCTGGCGGAAGTCGTTAATCTTTAATAACTTAAACATCGATCTCGATCAGAAATTATTCTTCCAATAACTCGTTCAGTTGAAGAAATGAAAAGCTATTTTTAGCAGGATGTAAGGTGGAGCGAAGCTTTCATATTATTGAGGCACAAAAAGATTGGAATTGGGTTAAATGGGTGATTTCTAATTTATTTCATATAGAGTCCATTAGTAATGGCCAGTGCCTGGTGAACCTTTGTCTCAATGGAGGAACATGCTCAGCTTATATGAGCACTTATCGGTGCCACTGTCCAAGTGGATTTCAAGGAAAACATTGTGAAGGTGATTAAATAAAGGACACGGCAAGCAGCTGTAAGGTTTATATAAAATGGTGTAGAGCCCCTCCCCCGCAAAAATTTTTGGCAAAATAAATAAGATGATATAATACAATAAAAGAACAAGGGATTCTCAATGCACATGCATTTTGGAGTGGTGATATAAAATACATAAAATACACAGAATAGATGACACCTGTAAGGACATATATCTTGAACATTATAAAAATGCCGTTTTTTCAAGATTTTAACAGTATTGCTGTTGTCTCAACCATTAAAAACAGTGAAAAGAAGGATATACAAGTGGAGCAAAATACTTTGGGCTCGGGTGTCAAGTGCTGCAAAAACCACGATTCAAAAAAAAAAAAAAATTAAAAAGTGTGTTTAGTGTGAATGTGATGCCCATGCAGTGGTGAGACCAGCTTCGGGAGAATTGGAAGCCACATAGGAATTCGCTTCTCTATCTTCTTCTGTCTACTGTCTTCTCTGTTTACTTGATAAGCAACACTGTAGCAATTATTTGCTTCAACTGAATTGAAACATTTTTTTTTATTGCAGAGCAAAACATGTGTAAGCCCAATCCTTGCAAAAACTTTGGAATCTGTTCGCAAGTTGAACATGACTACGAGTGTACTTGCAGTAGAGGCTTTATTGGAAAGAACTGCGACAGTAAGGGCAAACAGTAAAGTAGTCAAGTTTTGAGATTGGAAGTAGTCTACCTTCAATGCTAATTCGTTTCTTTAGAATTCAACTGTCTGTAACAGGGAACACGACAGCATACGCACTGCGAGTAAATCATAGCCAGAAATTCCGAGCCGTAAGCCCCTGCGAAGCGTGACGAAACACTGCCACATGCTCTGTTCTTATTTATAAGAAAATGTATGGAAATGATCGTTTAATCGATCGCTGAAGAGATTTAAGTGGTTGAATTTCACAGTCCCCATCCAAAGTTCTTTCGTTGTGGCAATACCTTTAATTTGGAAGTGGTTTCGTTGCTGAACGAACTATTATTCTTACGGTTTTTGCTTTGGAACAATCGCACAATAAACTACAAGGATCCGCCATACTAACCTTTTAACTTCATGCAAACCATTGACTCGTATTGAAAGTTTCTTCAACTTGCTAATGAACTGAATAATGCATATGGATGTGGAACTTCAAGAACACTTCTAGTGCTTTCAATTTCCATAATATTTGGCTCTCTCCGAGTTGGATATCTTGCGGTTTTTCCAATTAAAGATGCTTGAATTTCCCGAAAATTTCTCGTATTTGTCCGCACGGTTTACATAATTGCTCGCACCAAACACTCAATGTACGCGAGCTGTTTTTTCCGCTGCAAGTGTACTTTTCATAACTAAATCTAATCGCCATTTTGAATATGCTTGAAGCTATCCTGCAGGCTTCTTTTAGCAATTTTTGAACGAGAGAGAGCCTGGGGTTTTCTTACTGCGTGACATATCAGCCACCGATCAAAAATGATTCTCGATCTGATTTACGGCTACTCCCGCCTGAAAAGTCTTCTTATTACACGAAATCGAAAGGGAGAAAAGAGGAGAGTATCGGTAGAGTTTTTAAAAAGTTTATTTTAGTGAAAGTATCTTAGACCTGAAATAATAATTTCGAAATAACCTTGTTCTGGTTTCAAAGTTTCCTTGGCGGGAACGGCGCTGGCGTGACTTTTTTTACGAGAAAGCCGTGAGCCAATCATAACATTGAATGTAGCGACCTATGTAACGCCTCTCGTGGTTCGAAATTTATGGCTTTGTATTAAGAAGGTAAACACAACAACCATGGTCTTTTCTTTGCAGAACCAGACCCTTGTATCCCTTCTCCTTGTCAAAATGGAGCCACTTGTTCATCCGATGGATCATCGTACTCTTGTACCTGCAAAATGGGTTGGATGGGACAGAATTGCCAAGGTTAGTTTACGAATTAAATTCTAGTACTTTTAATTATATAACTGTCTTCGATATGCATCGTACATTAAACCGAATTAATACCGATGATATTGTTATTATTATTATTAAATGGTCTGTATGGCATATTAAGCATTTTTGAAAGGGTGTGTCCGTTAAAATGTGTGAAGTCTCCTAGTCAAAACTTTACAGATAAATTGCATCCAGAATGGATGATATCGAAGAGGAGTTAGTTAAAACCGTTACCGAGCTCTGATATCGCAGATCTTGATTCTGAGGGAATGGGTACTCCGATATAATTTTCTTTCCGTGATAAGGAGTATTACTTAAACTTGTGACATTGAAGGTCTTCCTTGGTATATGTAGTACACTCAAATAATCAGAAAATGCTAAAACACAAAACGATTGCTTCGGGCTCTGCTTCTCCTTAGTTGAGTCTAAATGCCTTCCAATAAACCCGTGCCAAAATGGAGGAACATGTACTGAGACACATGGAACTTACCAGTGTGACTGCTCCCCGGGCTGGAGTGGATTAAGCTGTGAAGGTACGATTGCGGCTGTTGTTTTTGCTTCTCCTCCTGTTGTTGTTTCTTTGTTCGCCACTCCAGTTTTAGTCAGAGGACATTGCATTTTTTAAACAAGAGTTAACAAAGGTAGCTAGTCACTTGTACTCAGAGATAATGTGTTTCTTCGCCGACGTCTTCTTTTCTGAGCTGACGCCTCTTGAGTTGATTCAACACATAATTCATTAAGTGAGATTAAATAATAAATTCCTTCTACTCTCCACCATTTCGAGATGAAGTTAAATTAAGCTAAAAGATAAGGGATCATATGGATGCAACCCAAACTTTTGCGATATGTTATTTTTTTGCGTTACCGCTGACACCGAGAGTGACAGAGCTGGGAATAGTACGGAAGCCTACCTTTACGATCTATAAGAAAACAATTATAATCATTTCTAGGATGTGTGAAGACTTACACGTTATATGGCATCTTCTTTTGTAGTTTCAACCCCTGAAACTCTCCATCAGACAGGTATGCTAAACGTCTTTTTGGTGTGTGTGCTTTGTTTTGTTAGTGTTTTTCGTACTTGTTTGCTTGTTGGCATGTGTTTTTGTTATTTATCTTTTATGGAAGTAATTATCAGGGTATTTTGATTGAGCGCGCGGAGATACAAGATTTATCTTCGGATGAAACTGGATCAGATACAAGGACGCACGGACACGTGGACCAATGTGTTTCTTCTTGTATGTTTCGTTGATAACGAAAGCTTTCAAACTGTGAATTTGAATGCATTGTTTCCTCCGGCCTGAAACGATCATGGCAGCAGTCCAAGCTGCCTTTTAGAGACATAGCTACTTCCAGCACTTAATAGCTGATTGAGCTATACACGTGGATATATGAAATTTCATATATTTGAATTTCGGAGAATGATATGAAGATATAATTGATTACCGCAGCGGTCATGGGTTCGAATCCCGTTCGGGCCTGAATTTCTTTCAGGCTTTAATTTCACAACTGTTTAAGTTGTGTGCACAACTGCGGTGATCAATCACATCTTCTGATCAATTTATCCTTTGAAGGTTCAAATTTGGCTATTTTATCTTCAGTTCTCTGTGATAACTGCCACACATCGGATCATTTTCTGGAGCAAAGAAATAAACTTCGTCACAAACTGTCCAGCATTAAAAAATGGAAAGTTGCAAAGGGATAACCAAAGGTAAATAACTTTAAATAAATTTAGTCAAAGTTTGCCCAGTAGAGACAAATGACAAAGGCATTCAGAATTCAAATTCAGGCTTTTTTCCCTTATGACTCACCAGCCTAGCTACATCTGTTTCACACTCCCTTTCAAAATCACGCCAATCCCCACCAAAATAAAAAAAAGGAAAACAGATGTACACCCTTGTTTGATAGAGGGAAGAAGGTGGAGTGGTCTAGTGTTCGGGGTAGCTGCCGGACGATATCTATACATTTACCTCCCCGAAACAATAAGATGCGACAGAAAATAGTCCTTTCCACGGTTAAACTTTGTCTTTGGCATTAATTTATAATCCAAGTGGATGTGACACACAAATATTGGATTATGCTGTAATACAAATGCGAAATGTTTTTTCTTCTTTTTCGAATAATGATATTACTGGTTGAGGTCTAGCAAGTGTAAGATTCGTCACGTATTGCCATGTACATAACAGTTTCTCGTAAACACAAAAGTAGGTCCTGCCAGAACAACTCCGTGGCAAAATCACCTGATATTACTGAGGTCATACTTCCCGCAGCAGATTACTAATCGTGGCAATTGGGAGGTCGTCAGTTTTCTATTTGTTAGCTAAAAGCTGTATTCTATTCTACCTGACAGTTGCAGAACATGAACAGGATCCTTGGATCCTTGAAGACTTATGAGAGAAGCAAGCCTCTTGCTGGTTCAAGACCGCGTATTTTCACCTATAGCTTTCAATCAATCGTCAAGATTTTCAACGATTTGCTTGATAAGCTTCTGTGTTCTCTCACGCGACCACAGCTTACTAAGAAGGCTAGCTTTAAAACCAATTTTGTTATACAGATATGAATCACATTATATTTTTTTGGGTAGTGTCAGAAACTATAGAGAAACATTGGGCTATTCTAAAAAAGCTCAATGAGTAATTGTTATAAATGGCCGTAAAGCGATGCTTTGTATGTATTTATATGATAACCAAA
>JAHPZR010035717.1:0-12848 GCA_019787425.1 Platygyra sinensis
TCCATCGGCTAACATAAATGAGGACATTGTTTGCACAGTGGAAGTCAAAACTTGAGTGCATTAACCATGACCTTTCGCAAATCGTTGAGCTGTTTTCTAATATTTGTCTCCGATTTGGTGAATAATGAATTATTTCAGTACTATTTAGCACTCGTCTTCACCATGAGTTCAGATGGTCTAATTTCCATCCAAATGTATGATAGGTCGAAAAGGAGCTGGCCTCTAAAAAGTAGATCCTATATGTTGTCGACTGTACGTTTTGTTACCGAATTATTGACTGGGATGAAGGTGATTCCGAATTTAAAAGTTCGCTGACCTCGGTGCTTTGAATTATGTTATTGAAAGGGGCTTACCTAGCGATTTCATCTGGATATAGTTTTCAAAGCATATTAATTTATACAGGCTGATATCTGTTTTTTTTTTAAATCTCACATTAAATATTCAGAAGGCAGTGTATGTTATTTTTGTGATTAAAGAATCGCTCGCCAGGTGCTCTGTGTGAATTTTTTTTTAATTGAAGTAGCTTGGTAACGGATTTTCCCTGCTAAATTTCGTGGATGCGAATTGCAATCGGAATTTTCCGCAGATTCAGCATTTCCTTTTAGCAAAATACGTTGAGAATTTCCATTAAGTGCAGTCTGTAACCTATCCCTTGAAGTTAACGCTAATGACGCTATTACACTTAAAAGTCATTTCACTCTTTTCTATTTTTAAACAACATTTTTTTTTCTATTTTAATTACCAATTTTACCCGATTGGCATTCTGGAAAACTAAGGACTTGCTGATATCACATTACACTTGTTAACGAAAGTGTCTTTTCGTATAAGTAGTAGAATACTTTTTCTCGAGTTATTTTTCAATTATTAATAAAGATGAGCAACAAATTCACTTAGTCAAAATTAACAAAAGGAAGTGCAATACAATGGAATCAGAAAGCGCAATATCTTTTTTCTCCATTGTACGTACTTTGTTAGATTAAGACGCTTTCAAGCTCATCGCGAGCATTAACATAATGGATTTGACACCTGATACTATACGGTGAAAAAGGCTGGACGAGGCCATCTTCAACCCAAACACGAAAATAGCACGTCTACTTATATTGCAAATATGACTCGACCATCAGTTGTATATTTTTTTCCAATTTATTTGATATTTTCTTTTAGGCTTCCGGTAATTACTTTTTCAAGGTCTGTCATATTAATGTCGGATGCAATCAGTTTTCGCCAAATTAAAGCTTTCAGATAAGTCCATTGTCATTTTTGGCCTCGTTGACATCATCGAAAATAATCAATTTTCAGTTTCGCGCGAGCGGAAGTCTTGTGCAAGTTATTATTTTCTCTGTTATTACTGAAACCACCCCGCAACGGTTTGTTGTTGCCTGTAAGAAGGATGATATTTAATAATTCCAGGAACTCCACATTGCAGTCACTGAAGCAGCTTCAATGTTTCCATGACAATTCTTCCCGTATTGCTTCAAGATACTCTTCTTCAACCATCAAGGCATCGTTAATCATCTTAGGCCTGGAGATGGCTGTAGGATTCTTCGCCAATACAACACTCTTTGCACGCTTAAGAAATTTCAGCCACCACAGGACAATTTATCGAATCTTGCTTCAAAACCTTTGCCTAATCGGAGCATTGAGCAGTTTGATTGGAATGCCTAGCCTTTTTTCTACAATTTTTCTGTCGTTCATCCAATGTACTCAAGTACCAGCTGCTCTTTGCAGAACAAGATATTTCTCACTTACTTACGCCTTCATGACCAACAGCATTAATATTTGTTTTCTGAGCTTGGACCGCTACGACTTTATATGCAGACCATTTCGACGGCGAATCACGAAAGATAACATTAGCCGTTATCTCGCGATAATCTGGCTAGTACCGTTCCTGGTTGGGCTTCTTCATTTCGTGATCAAAATAGATTCTACGAACTGCGTCCTGATTTCATCCGTGGAAGGCCCTTATTCTGAGCCAATGTTAGTTCTACTCGTGGTTGTTTTTGTACTTACATGCAGCTATGTCTTGTTCACTAGTTGGTCTTCGCTGAAATCGATGAGAAACCTAGCCGGACGGCTCAACATTTCCAAACAAAAGCGCGTACGTTCGGAGAAACATATGTTTTTCCTGACCATAAAAATTGTTGCAACCTACCTGGTGAGCGTGGCTCCAACACCTCTATGGTCATTTACCTTGCGCGTCGGTGGCATCAAAAGCTGCCTTTTTTGCAACGACATGCGTATTTATTTACAGCTATTGCTGTTTGTCATGTACGTTGCAAATCCTTTTATTTTTATGCGATTGGCCTTCAAGAAGAAAAGGAAATTCAAAAGAAAGATCGTGGGTCTCAAAGACCACACATCCAGACGCCAAAACGTTAACCAGGTGGTCAGTGTCTTCTTGCCCCCTTTTCTGGTAAGACCAAGGCATGGTCATGCATCTTTGACTTCACTTGGGGGTGTCCATAGATTTAGCAAGAGAAGAAGCCGACGAGTAGCGCCAATTCCAAGGCAAAAGGAAAGAAACAGCAAAGAAAGGACATCGAACAGCCTAGAATGCGCAAATCATGGAACAAAAACTCCCCAATGTGGACATATAACCTATCTGTCATAGTGGTAGCAGCTCAGTGCCACGGACGAGGTTCCTAAGATGCTGCTTGACAAAGTCAAAGTCAAGCGGAGAAATTAAAAACTGACTATAAAATACTACATCTCAAACTTTACAGTGGTTGAAAATGCTATAAGAAATAATATCAGAAGCATTCTCGTTTTTTTTTTTTAATGAACTGTTTACACTTTTATTCAGATACTTCAGATAACGAGTATTCCATTGTAAGTCAACTTAGGGGTGAAACATTGGACCTTTGAGGGATGTTTACCGCCTGCTGATTTCACACTTCCCGATACCGCTATCGCCTCCTTCCGCACGCGTTTTTGAAATAGTGAATCTCATGGTTAACGTTGATTTGTTCCTGTGGCCGATTTTACTTTTAGGAGCTGACAGATAAGTACTAAAGGCAATAAAAGTAAACTCCTAACTCTCGTTAGCATATTCAATTAATCAAGTAACTCTTTTGTAATGCAATCTAAATTAGCCGTTGTCCTCAGTTTAGCTGGAGATGGAACAAGAAAACCAAAAGGAACAAGATGGTTGAAATACGTGAACAATGAAATAGAGGCTAAATATTAAAATCTAGGCTTGTAAGCCCTAAAGCTGAGCTGTCAGATCTAAACATAAGGATTTGATATTTTTTTAGTATTTTTAATACTAATGGAATATTCACATGTAAGGGTAACGGTTTCAGATTTATTTATTCGAATAATGTTGATATAAGCCTAGTTGTTGATGTAGCACTGAAGGTGCTATTTCTTTTTTGTTTTTTGTTTCAGATCATCGACAGATTTCCTTGGCTTCATTCTGCCACATGCAAAAGTCAAGCGGTTTCACAATTATTTATTCCGTTAATTTCGGAAGCAAGCAAAAGCCTCTTTACTTATCATGATAATCAAGTTTCTAATATAAATTTGCTCGCCAGAAACTCTATCAGTTTCGACAACTGGACGACGCGCGATTCGATTCACGACAAAACGTTGCAAACACAGATACGCCTTTAATAACCCCACAACACGTCTTGAACCAAATATAGTTTTATTTGCTCAGCCACTCTTTAACAATTGGATTATGAACTTGAGATTTCTATTAATGGATACACCAGTGGAGGCCGAAGGCCGAATCAACTATTACCTTATAGAAATCAATTCTGTAATGAGTGGAAACGAAATTATTGATAATGTTTAAGCTCATTAAATTAATCGTACCTACATGATTTTCCGTTAACCACTGACCACATTCTTTCTGTTTTGCCCGCAGACACTTTCTCTTTCGCATTTCGCAGTGTAACTAATAAATGAATGAAATATATGTAAAAGAGTCTAGAGCACTTCGAATTTAATTCATCTTATTTTATAGTAATAAAAGACGTCTATATCGGAGAAATAATATTGCAATTAAAAAATAACATATACCATGAAATTACTTAATAATGCTAATATCAGTTGTCACTCGGCAATTTAACCTTTATTTATTATATGGCCCTGTCTCACAAGGACTGGGAATTACCAAATTCACGAATTTGATTGGCTCAAATCTGTATTGACCGCAGTTTAGATTCTCCCATCTATAGACTGGAATCTAGGCAGATGTTGTCCTCAAAAAGCTACACAAGCAAAGAAATTGAAAAAAGAAAATTGTCTTGTTCCTGTTAATAATACTAAATGGAAAAATCCGAGTAGACCTTCACGAGGAAGAAGGTAAAGAAAACAAGCAAACGTTGGCAGATTTGAGTCCTGCCGAGCAAGCTACGAGCAAAGATGAAGTCGAAATTGATAAATTCTTTGCAAGAGCAGAAATCCAAAAAACATTCAATACATGGAAGAAATTTTGTTAGTCACAGAAAGAGTGTAGAGCAATATAAAACGAAATGGCACTGAGTACGAAGCGGGTACATTAACCGGCTTCAAGAGGAACTCCTGTTAACATTTTTAGGGATGACGAGTTCTCAAGTCCAGAAAAGTACTTGCTTGCTTCTAGACGAAAGAACCTAGTTTAGAAAGGAGAAGGAAACTGTCCAAAGGCCACAAGAGAGCCCACTGAAGCCGAAGAAGATGCACTATTTATAAATAGCCACGATCCGAATTTATTTCAAAAAGCTTTGTGGTGTTTTTTCCTTTCATTTTGGCCGTAAGCTGTGTTTGGGAGACGTAGGATTGGCCACTGATCCAGAAACTGTTTCCAAATACTTTGTATGGAGGCCAGAAAGAGGCAGCAAAAGACGCACTGGACAGGATGGTGGTCGTCAGAGAGCCTTCGAATCGAAAGCACACGCAAGCAACGATAAGCCAATATCCCCAGTTGAATTTTAGAAAGCTTTCGAACTCACCGTTCCGAAGAGATGTTAGAACCAGATGCTCCATTTTATTTCGCAGTAAATTACCAACGAAAAGCAAACGACAAAGTATGGAATCTCGACAGATTCCTCGGAAAGAATGAAATTGGCAAGTTCTTTTGCTGCAGCCAAAGTCGATGCCAAAAACAAGCTAAAAGAAGAAGGTTTCTAATCACTCCGTTAGAAAGACCAGACAGAGTGTTGGATGAATTATTGAAGGAGACGTTCACAAGTTTAAAGGAGGTATATTTCTTAAAGGTTTCTCAACTCCCCGTTAACCAAGATAAAAGCTCATATTCAACTCTCCATTTCAACATCAAGACATTTTCAGGCAAAAAAGTGATAAGTATAAAGAACATCAGCAGATACGATTTATTATCTTTAGTTAACGAGCCACGAAAGTCCCAGACTCCGGATATTATTATCCAACGCTCGAACAACCCAGGCCTGGTATTTTGAGCTTGACTAAACCTTCAAGGAATGTAAAATTAAACCTGCACCCCATTTGGCTGCCATTACCCTTTTTTCTTCTGTTTGACCAACCTTAGCAATAGCCTAAGAAGACAATACAACCCGTCATTATAAGAATGTGATCAGTGAAGCAAATCGACGTCTGGCATTTACGATTCATCTAAATAACCTCCACTTAGTCCTAAATAAATAGGTCATTCTGGCCGAGGCAGGTGTTAATATATATTTGCAAACACTAGAGAACAAACAAACACTGATATCGTGAAACAGCAAACATAGCGGCAACCTAACAACTCCAAGGTAGCCATCTGTAGTAAAAAAACGTTTGAATTATTTGTTCATCTTCCGTAGCCTGCTATGTTGCTATCACTTAACTAAAGTATGAGGCACTTCGATAGGCAATAAGAGTAATAGGGCATGTCGATAAACAATGATGTCATGCGGACCTTCAAACAATTGACTGTGATGCATTATACATAACCTTACGAGAAGTAAGCAAAAGCAAAACTTGGAAATGGCGGAGATATAAGAGTATACATGTAACGTTAGACTATCTTTGACGAAAGTCACGAGGCTCATGGCTTGGGCTACAGTGTTAGTGTGGTTAGGTTTGGCATTGTTCGCTGGTTCAGTGGAAGTCACATTGTTGGATCGCATGACGA
Source organism: Platygyra sinensis (assembly GCA_019787425.1). Lineage (NCBI taxonomy): Eukaryota > Metazoa > Cnidaria > Anthozoa > Scleractinia > Merulinidae > Platygyra > Platygyra sinensis. The sequence continues at coordinate 6,077 of JAHPZR010035717.1, forward strand.
GAAAGAGAAAACAAAAGTACACATTCAAAGAATCGTCGTGAAACCATTCCACTCTCTTCGAAGACATAATAATCTCCAACTATATTCTAAACAACATTTATCACATTTCTCCAGAGGAGGAAATGATTTCAAGGAGAGTAAACTGAAAAAAAGAGACAACCTTGACTCTAATTCGACTAAAAATACTACTTCTACTAGCAAAATAAATGAGAAAAGTTCGGCGCCCACAATATCTTATGCAACATTTGACAAACTGGGAGGAAGCTACTCGCGAAAGGAAACTAAAAACAAAGAGCATCAGCAAAGGAGAAAAATCCCTGATCATTTTAATGCATCATCGCTTCCTGAGCGCTGGGATTTGAAATTCTCTAACGGGACAGTACGGGATGAGGACGGTCTTATTAAACGGTCTCGAAACAGGGTAAGATTAAAAGTACAAAGATCACGCCCATGGAAGATGAATTCGCCAAAGCACAACTTTATTACATTTGATTCTAAAGAGCCTATCGACATAGATATCTCGAAGGAAAAGAAACGGCAACGAATATCTGGAGGAATCACAAATGCTAACCGCTTTAGTGCGCTCGGCAATGGAAATACCATGGGAATATCTGATGAAGGCATGCGGCTAGCTGAAAACACTGATAGTTTCTTTGCAGATCCTATGGCTGCCAGACCACAGCAACGGGTGCTTCACTCAACCCACTACTTTGCTCCAGCTGTCCACAAGTTTTTGCCTGCTCAGCACCGTTACCCCAGTGCTCCCATACACAGATATCTTACTTCTCCGGTGATTTTTAAAGATGGAAACAGAGAGGGTTACCCAGCGCTCGGTGGCTTTGGAAGCAGAGGAGTTCTAGGTCCAGTTGGGCCATTTGGACAAGAACCACTGCCGCCTTTTATTTCTGGGCCAGCTCATCGTGGTGACCGTGTGATAGTTGTAAACACACCGGTCCACACCCCTGTCCCAGTGCCAGTGAACGGACCTCCCAAGGTTGTTCTTGTCCATCACCCAGCGCCGTTACCACTTCAACCTGTTTCTATGCCTCTCATTCCGAGGCCTCCACCATTCCTTATCGTGCATCACAGAGAATTATCCAGCCCATGTGAGTCTTAGATAAATCTACTTACTTGTGAAAACCGTAAAAGGATTCAAATTGGTCTATCGTTAACACTAAAGGAGTTATTAAACGGTTCAAGTTGGCTCAAGTCTTTTAGGGTAGTTAAATAGACGATTCGACAGAGGCCTTTCTCCATTCTAAGGCATCGTTGAAAGAATGAATAAATAAAGTATTCTACTATACGTAAAACACGACACTTCATTACAACAGCGCTTTGAACAAAAACATAAAAGTCCTTGCTCAATGTTTAAACCACTGCTGGGAACAAATGTGTTGCTTTTAGTTTCAGACTGGCTATTTAAGGTATCGAATAAACGATAAGCTACCTTCTAGCCTCCCACACAGACGCTCTTAGGCTTGTCACACGTTCCCTCCTTCGTGCGGAGGAACGCGTGACGAGCCCTAAGAGCGTGTGCGTTGGAGGCTAGCTACTCTCGAAATCATTCTTAAAGTATTCCATTCCCTTAATAGCATTGGTAATTTACTGCGAAATAAAATGGAGCATCTGGTTCTAACATCTCTTCGGAACGGTGAGTTCGAAAGCTTTCTAAAATTCAACTGGGGATATTGGCTTATCGTTGCTTGCGTGTGCTTTCGATTCGAAGGCTCTCTGACGACCACCATCCTGTCCAGTGCGTCTTTTGCTGCCTCTTTCTGGCCTCCATACAAAGTATTTGGAAACAGTTTCTGGATCAGTGGCCAATCCTACGTCTCCCAAACACAGCTTACGGCCAAAATGAAAGGAAAAAACACCACAAAGCTTTTTGAAATAAATTCGGATCGTGGCTATTTATAAATAGTGCATCTTCTTCGGCTTCAGTGGGCTCTCTTGTGGCCTTTGGACAGTTTCCTTCTCCTTTCTAAACTAGTTCTTTCGTCTAGAAGCAAGCAAGTACTTTTCTGGACTTGAGAACTCGTCATCCCTAAAAATGTTAACAGGAGTTCCTCTTGAAGCCGGTTAATGTACCCGCTTCGTACTCAGTGCCATTTCGTTTTATATTGCTCTACACTCTTTCTGTGACTAACAAAATTTCTTCCATGTATTGAATGTTTTTGGATTTCTGCTCTTGCAAAGAATTTATCAATTTCGACTTCATCTTTGCTCGTAGCTTGCTCGGCAGGACTCAAATCTGCCAACGTTTGCTTGTTTTCTTTACCTTCTTCCTCGTGAAGGTCTACTCGGATTTTTCCATTTAGTATTATTAACAGGAACAAGACAATTTTCTTTTTTCAATTTCTTGCTTGTGTAGCTTTTTGAGGACAACATCTGCCTAGATTCCAGTCTATAGATGGGAGAATCTAAACTGCGGTCAATACAGATTTGAGCCAATCAAATTCGTGAATTTGGTAATTCCCAGTCCTTGTGAGACAGGGCCATATAATAAATAAAGGTTAAATTGCCGAGTGACAACTGATATTAGCATTATTAAGTAATTTCATGGTATATGTTATTTTTTAATTGCAATATTATTTCTCCGATATAGACGTCTTTTATTACTATAAAATAAGATGAATTAAATTCGAAGTGCTCTAGACTCTTTTACATATATTTCATTCATTTATTAGTTACACTGCGAAATGCGAAAGAGAAAGTGTCTGCGGCAAAACAGAAAGAATGTGGTCAGTGGTTAACGGAAAATCATGTAGGTACGATTAATTTAATGAGCTTAAACATTATCAATAATTTCGTTTCCACTCATTACAGAATTGATTTCTATAAGGTAATAGTTGATTCGGCCTTCGGCCTCCACTGGTGTATCCATTAATAGAAATCTCAAGTTCATAATCCAATTGTTAAAGAGTGGCTGAGCAAATAAAACTATATTTGGTTCAAGACGTGTTGTGGGGTTATTAAAGGCGTATCTGTGTTTGCAACGTTTTGTCGTGAATCGAATCGCGCGTCGTCCAGTTGTCGAAACTGATAGAGTTTCTGGCGAGCAAATTTATATTAGAAACTTGATTATCATGATAAGTAAAGAGGCTTTTGCTTGCTTCCGAAATTAACGGAATAAATAATTGTGAAACCGCTTGACTTTTGCATGTGGCAGAATGAAGCCAAGGAAATCTGTCGATGATCTGAAACAAAAAAACAAAAAAGAAATAGCACCTTCAGTGCTACATCAACAACTAGGCTTATATCAACATTATTCGAATAAATAAATCTGAAACCGTTACCCTTACATGTGAATATTCCATTAGTATTAAAAATACTAAAAAAATATCAAATCCTTATGTTTAGATCTGACAGCTCAGCTTTAGGGCTTACAAGCCTATATTTTAATATTTAGCCTCTATTTCATTGTTCACGTATTTCAACCATCTTGTTCCTTTTGGTTTTCTTGTTCCATCTCCAGCTATACTGAGGACAACGGCTAATTTAGATTGCATTACAAAAGAGTTACTTGATTAATTGAATATGCTAACGAGAGTTAGGAGTTTACTTTTATTGCCTTTAGTACTTATCTGTCAGCTCCTAAAAGTAAAATCGGCCACAGGAACAAATCAACGTTAACCATGAGATTCACTATTTCAAAAACGCGTGCGGAAGGAGGCGATAGCGGTATCGGGAAGTGTGAAATCAGCAGGCGGTAAACATCCCTCAAAGGTCCAATGTTTCACCCCTAAGTTGACTTACAATGGAATACTCGTTATCTGAAGTATCTGAATAAAAGTGTAACCAGTTCATTAAAAAAAAAAAACGAGAATACTTCTGATATTATTTCTTATAGCATTTTCAACCACTGTAAAGTTTGAGATGTAGTATTTTATAGTCAGTTTTTAATTTCTCCGCTTGACTTTGACTTTGTCAAGCAGCATCTTAGGAACCTCGTCCGTGGCACTGAGCTGCTACCACTATGACAGATAGGTTATATGTCCACATTGGGGAGTTTTTGTTCCATGATTTGCGCATTCTAGGCTGTTCGATGTCCTTTCTTTGCTGTTTCTTTCCTTTTGCCTTGGAATTGGCGCTACTCGTCGGCTTCTTCTCTTGCTAAATCTATGGACACCCCCAAGTGAAGTCAAAGATGCATGACCATGCCTTGGTCTTACCAGAAAAGGGGGCAAGAAGACACTGACCACCTGGTTAACGTTTTGGCGTCTGGATGTGTGGTCTTTGAGACCCACGATCTTTCTTTTGAATTTCCTTTTCTTCTTGAAGGCCAATCGCATAAAAATAAAAGGATTTGCAACGTACATGACAAACAGCAATAGCTGTAAATAAATACGCATGTCGTTGCAAAAAAGGCAGCTTTTGATGCCACCGACGCGCAAGGTAAATGACCATAGAGGTGTTGGAGCCACGCTCACCAGGTAGGTTGCAACAATTTTTATGGTCAGGAAAAACATATGTTTCTCCGAACGTACGCGCTTTTGTTTGGAAATGTTGAGCCGTCCGGCTAGGTTTCTCATCGATTTCAGCGAAGACCAACTAGTGAACAAGACATAGCTGCATGTAAGTACAAAAACAACCACGAGTAGAACTAACATTGGCTCAGAATAAGGGCCTTCCACGGATGAAATCAGGACGCAGTTCGTAGAATCTATTTTGATCACGAAATGAAGAAGCCCAACCAGGAACGGTACTAGCCAGATTATCGCGAGATAACGGCTAATGTTATCTTTCGTGATTCGCCGTCGAAATGGTCTGCATATAAAGTCGTAGCGGTCCAAGCTCAGAAAACAAATATTAATGCTGTTGGTCATGAAGGCGTAAGTAAGTGAGAAATATCTTGTTCTGCAAAGAGCAGCTGGTACTTGAGTACATTGGATGAACGACAGAAAAATTGTAGAAAAAAGGCTAGGCATTCCAATCAAACTGCTCAATGCTCCGATTAGGCAAAGGTTTTGAAGCAAGATTCGATAAATTGTCCTGTGGTGGCTGAAATTTCTTAAGCGTGCAAAGAGTGTTGTATTGGCGAAGAATCCTACAGCCATCTCCAGGCCTAAGATGATTAACGATGCCTTGATGGTTGAAGAAGAGTATCTTGAAGCAATACGGGAAGAATTGTCATGGAAACATTGAAGCTGCTTCAGTGACTGCAATGTGGAGTTCCTGGAATTATTAAATATCATCCTTCTTACAGGCAACAACAAACCGTTGCGGGTGGTTTCAGTAATAACAGAGAAAATAATAACTTGCACAAGACTTCCGCTCGCGCGAAACTGAAAATTGATTATTTTCGATGATGTCAACGAGGCCAAAAATGACAATGGACTTATCTGAAAGCTTTAATTTGGCGAAAACTGATTGCATCCGACATTAATATGACAGACCTTGAAAAAGTAATTACCGGAAGCCTAAAAGAAAATATCAAATAAATTGGAAAAAAATATACAACTGATGGTCGAGTCATATTTGCAATATAAGTAGACGTGCTATTTTCGTGTTTGGGTTGAAGATGGCCTCGTCCAGCCTTTTTCACCGTATAGTATCAGGTGTCAAATCCATTATGTTAATGCTCGCGATGAGCTTGAAAGCGTCTTAATCTAACAAAGTACGTACAATGGAGAAAAAAGATATTGCGCTTTCTGATTCCATTGTATTGCACTTCCTTTTGTTAATTTTGACTAAGTGAATTTGTTGCTCATCTTTATTAATAATTGAAAAATAACTCGAGAAAAAGTATTCTACTACTTATACGAAAAGACACTTTCGTTAACAAGTGTAATGTGATATCAGCAAGTCCTTAGTTTTCCAGAATGCCAATCGGGTAAAATTGGTAATTAAAATAGAAAAAAAAATGTTGTTTAAAAATAGAAAAGAGTGAAATGACTTTTAAGTGTAATAGCGTCATTAGCGTTAACTTCAAGGGATAGGTTACAGACTGCACTTAATGGAAATTCTCAACGTATTTTGCTAAAAGGAAATGCTGAATCTGCGGAAAATTCCGATTGCAATTCGCATCCACGAAATTTAGCAGGGAAAATCCGTTACCAAGCTACTTCAATTAAAAAAAAAATTCACACAGAGCACCTGGCGAGCGATTCTTTAATCACAAAATAACATACACTGCCTTCTGAATATTTAATGTGAGATTTAAAAAAAAAACAGATATCAGCCTGTATAAATTAATATGCTTTGAAAACTATATCCAGATGAAATCGCTAGGTAAGCCCCTTTCAATAACATAATTCAAAGCACCGAGGTCAGCGAACTTTTAAATTCGGAATCACCTTCATCCCAGTCAATAATTCGGTAACAAAACGTACAGTCGACAACATATAGGATCTACTTTTTAGAGGCCAGCTCCTTTTCGACCTATCATACATTTGGATGGAAATTAGACCATCTGAACTCATGGTGAAGACGAGTGCTAAATAGTACTGAAATAATTCATTATTCACCAAATCGGAGACAAATATTAGAAAACAGCTCAACGATTTGCGAAAGGTCATGGTTAATGCACTCAAGTTTTGACTTCCACTGTGCAAACAATGTCCTCATTTATGTTAGCCGATGGAGTAAAAACTTTCAATGTGTATGGTTTCACTGCCTCTCTCACTGTGAGATAAATTCGACATATGCCGGCGAAGAGAGCGTTAAAAAACTGACACTGATGAAATGTAAGTTTCTTATACAGCTCAGAGGACAGCTGGGCATTTGCGTAACTTCTGGGGCAACCCTTATCTGTCAAGTTGAAGAAAAGTGA
>JAHPZR010035718.1:0-11228 GCA_019787425.1 Platygyra sinensis
CACTAAAACAAAGACAAAACTGAGAAATGAAATCGTAAAACTCTATGCTAATTAAGGTCAGATACTAATCCAAACACCCTCACGGTCCTGAGTTTCGATCCTTTAATTTGTTTAAAGTTGATGAATTACTATGGAGTTTGAGAATGTCAGTTGAGAAATGAGATTCGAGATTTGAAAATCTACTTTTAGCTGAGAAATAACCAAAAACGGTTAACTGATAGCTGAAATCCCAGTATCCCCATGTAGGCCCTCGTGTAAGATCAGGAGCCAAATGGATTTGATCAAGTTCTTAGAAACAAAGGCAAATCCTTAGGATTATGTTCTAATCAATGCTTGTTGAACGAAGATTTGTGTTAATTTACCTCTTGAGCCAGTCGAAAATTCCTTGTTCCAAGAGGTAGCGCATTCCTCTCTTCCGAAAGCTTGAAATTAAAGAAGACAGAACATATTTCGATCATCATTGATTATGTTTGTGTTAAATGCATTCTGTGCACAGTGGAAGTCTTCTGCCTTTAGAGACAGCCAGCGACAGACAGTCAGTCAGCCAGCCAGCCAGTCAGTCAGTCAGCCAACCAGCCAGCCAGGCCAGCCAGTCGGTCAGCCAGTCGGTCAGTCAGTCAGCCAGTCGGTCAGTCAGTATGTCAGTCAGCCAGCCAGTCAAGCAGTCAGTTAGTCAGCTAGCCAGTCAGTCATTCAGCAAGCCAACCAGCCAGTCAGACCGCAGTCAGTCAGCCAGTTAGTCAGTCAAGTAGGAAGGTAGATAGGCAGTCACTTGTTCACTCACCAACTCACACATTCAACACTTACTGCTCTTATTGTAACTTGTTTTTTTTCGTTTTGTAATGTATCTAGCTATTTTTACCTGTTTAGTGGATCGCTTGCCTACTTTATCAGCTCCGCCGTGGAAGCTTTCACCTTCGGCAATCATACATGCCAGTAATACAAGGGTAAATAATAACACTCTAAGTTTGGTATTCATCCTAATAAAAGCTTGCTGCAATACAAGAGAAGTAGATGATGAGTACCTGAATGCTGAAAACGCTATGAACGACTGTTCCTTTAATCCGTTTTATATATGTAAGGTTTGCAAGGAATGAAACCAGATACACTTCATCGAGGTTTTCAAATATAGGAGATAAGCTTCCTACCTGTTGAATTTCGCTTGTCATATCATGGGAAGTTTGAGAAAGCCAAGGGTAATCATTGTTATGGGCGGCAGGTCTTGCGTCAGATAATGAGGAAATTGACTGCGCGCAATTAAAGCGAAACTCTGAGCGAATTGCCTGTGAAGATGACCATGTTTATCCGAAATCTCAGCAAACACTCCATCCGGCCCGGAATCTTTGTTTAGATATCGTGGTGCTTAGAGCAGGAATACACAACTTTCAAAATTTGCACAGATTACGAAACTATTGTAGGACTTGGTTTGAGTTTCTTTAATATTAGGCAGGAAGGATTCATAATTGAAACCTTTAACGATATATGCGGGAGGAGATTTCCACCTCCGCTAGTTAACTTGAAGAGTGCAGGGTAATTCCAATGAATTGCATCGCGCATCCTTGCTATGTGAAATTTTTCACGTCATTAATTAGCGCGAACGCACGTACACAACATATTGCGACACTTTTCATTATAACTGATTTCGACAAATTGCTCGTTATCTCCTAAACGAACAGACTGACCCTCCCACTCACTTTTTTTCAAAGCATACTTAACATTACAAACGGTTGACTGACATATGTCACCTTTTTCATAAAATTAAACGGACGTGGTGCGACACATTATTGACTCCGACTGAATAGAATAGAAATCCAGCTTGCCCACTCCGTTTAAATTAGATAAGTGAGATTGGTTAGATCGAGTAAGAATTTAAACTTATTAATAATCTCTTCCATCTACGACAAATTTAAGAAAGAGCTTTTCACTTATCTCACTCTTTCTCAATGGATTTAATTTTATTTCTCCGCTTTGAAACTGAAGGGTTTTTTTTTTTCGCAGCAGTTTATTAGCACGCTATCTTAACAAGGGAGAATAATGCGTAAGCCAAACAAAAATAGAGTATACTTTTGAATTAAGCATACTTTTGATTCACACTGATTTGAACGGTGTTTAAGGACCATTATTCTAGACTGTCACGAGGTTTTTTTGAAGATTAACTATAGATTTTCCATGTTCAAAGATTCTATAAATAGTTTCGCGAATTCGCGCATGCTTTGTACAGCTTGCACGTTTTCCGAGCATGAATTGAGAGACCAATTAAATCGATTTTTAATGGTTTCCTTCTGAAATGTTGTTGAGATCACTTCCTGTGTATATACTAAAACAATTATTCTTCTCAATCTCGGTGAATAGTGGCAGAATATTTACCTCGCCGCTTCGCGGATCGGTAAATATTCTGCCACTATTCACCTCGATTTCAAAGAATAATTGTTAATTATTAAAAACTAGATCATTGGATAATGCAATTCGAGAGTTTTCATTCGTCTAGCCATCATGGTATATGATCCATTATACCATGACCTACAAAAATGGCGAGCGTATGCGTAATTTTTTGGGCCTTTTTATTTTTATTGTAGTCTAGTTTTCTATATTTTGGGGGCGTTTTTAATAAAACAATTATTCCACTCGCGCTTGTTGGATATGAGATGATTATAGCCAACTCGGCGCTACGCGCCTCGTTGGCTATCTATCATCTCATATCCAACGCGCGCTCATGGAATAATTGTTAAATACACCACGTGGCATGTGATTTTTTAGCTCTTCCTTTTAACCCCTTTTCTACATATACATCGGGAGGTTAAATTTGTTAGCTTGTTAAACTCGAACACCGACATACTAACATAAAATCAATAAACGGTTTCATGCCCCTTTTGAGTTACCATTTAAATCGATTAAGAAGTTAATTATGCGCAATGATTAGATTACGATGAGAAATGGTAATGTAATAGTCATACTAATGGCTAATGAGAAACTTCCAACTTCCACCTCCTCTATCAATAACGCCGCAAGAGATATCTGTTTTAATAGGAAGGAAGGAAAGGTGAATTACAGCATTTTAAACTATCCTAGTTTACACACGCCTAACGTGGAAGACAAGCAATGTACTCAATCAGTTTGCTCAATCTTTACAAGATATAAAATCATAAATCTAAGATAAAGACACAAACGCGTTTTATTTGCCATTTCACCGAAATAAAACAGTAAAACCTGCAGTGAGTTTAAAATCTGTTGAAAAACGTGCGGGACTTCAAATCACTTTCTTCGTGATAATCATAAGGGCATCGTTTTCTTCAGAAACGACCTTTTTCGAGCTGAACATGTTTCTTACATAAAATGCCAAAATCATAAGCCAAAATCGTTTCCAATTAGTTATCTCTCTTAATTGTTCTCTAATATCAGTGGGCTTGGCTTTGTGAACTGTTTTATCAGATCATCGCGCCATTTTATCATCCGATGGGACAAAGAAAAATAAATTTCTTGGGAACAATAAGATCGTGTTTTTTCAAGTTCAAAGCTGCTGGACTTATTACAATAACAGTCATGAATCAAAAATTTCAAATAACACCTTCTTTGAGAGTCATTTTCTTTTTGTGAGTGGCACGTTGTCCTTAAGGAAATTACAATAATTAATAAACTTTTAGAATTCATTTGTGCAGTGATGAGATCATAAGCGATAAATGCGTGCTGTCTGATGTTAATGGAATAAATTTATTCGGTCATGAATAAATGCTATCTCAGGCTTCCATTGTGGGTTCCGCTCAAAAGGAAAAGAAGTGAAGGGTTTTCCGCCATTCAGAAATCACTCCATTAGTGTAATTTGAAACCTTCGTGAATAGCAAAGGAAAGTGGAACACAAAGGTTTTAATTGATTTCATCATTATTTTTAATAATGGGGTTTGGCTTCAGTGCTATTGTCATTTTTACAAGGGGAAAACCTCTTTCAGGTTCTTACAGGCTTCTACTGAGGAAGAACGTTTAAAGATTGTCAGTCATTTATGAAAAAAGCACCCACGCGTAAATATATTGGCACCACTAAAAGAAAAATACATGTTGTTGAATCTCAGTTGTAACATCCTTAACGCAAACGTGTCTGTAATAAGAAGTCTTCTCTATTCTGGGTCTTATCTCTATTGAATACAACATAGATTTCTCCACCGGTCACAAAGATGTCACTCTGAATGTAAGCGCTAGGGCTTAAACGTATCAACAAGGAGTATATTTAATTCTCAATAAGCCAAGTGTGTTTCACTAACGCCCCCTCCTCGCCTTCGTAGTATTCCAATTTTCATCTTATTAACTGTTTTAATCAATTCCCCTTGCGATCGGGATTAACAGCCGATTCATGTTGAACTGGTATTTTTCGACTCACAGAACACCAGGCAAGCTGGGAAAAGCACGAGGAAAGTGCAATAATCTCTCGGGACGCGCATAGAACTTGGCCGGGTGTTCTCCTAAAAAGACTTATTTTAATTTTGTCGAATTTTGCTAAAGATTTCACCAGATTCCATTTAAAACTTATGCTTACAAAGTGACAACGTTTCTGTGTATTTCATTGGTTAGTTTTTATTGGTAACCACGCAGGCAAGTAAAATTTCCCAGATCTGCTGGATGAGTAAATAAAGAGATCTCGGCTTTTGAGCCCTGTGACCATGCAGTATTCTAATTCAGTGTTATGATCGTGTAGCAAATGCACATATAAAGCAAGACTAACATTAGTAAGCTATAATGCTTAAAAAAGTGCGAACATTGTGTAATTATGCTATAGCTCTGTCAAAAACAGCTACGCTCCATACCAGTCTTTTAATTTCTAACTGGCCTTGTTGTGTTGCTTCACAATATCATGGCGTGAAACATTCGAGTGAATTACCGTTGTTTGTCCAATGTTTCCGCCAGACCGCTCCATTGCAGGGAATCCCGCGTTGCAATCAGAGAATGCTCCCAGAAAAACAAAAAAGGGGGCCAATTTGGCCTTTTCTTTTTATAAGACTGCAGGCATAACGCAGGTATAGTATTTTAAAGCCATCTCAGGGCTTCAAAATTGCTACCGATACGGTCGCCAATGCAACTAAAATTTCATATTTAGCGACCAAAAATGTTGGTTAAGTGCCATAATGGCGACTACCTTTCTTTGTGTCGACAATCAATAACAGTTATTTTGTCACACATTATATCCCTCTAGAAAATCATATTGAAAGAACTTTGCTTCTAAAACATTCAACATCAGAAAAGAAGTCAATCCATCTGTTTTGATTCTCTCACATCGGAGAACTTCCAACTGGCTTTGAAATCGCCCCATGAAGCATTTCAAACCCTTGATCATTGACTGCGCAGACTCATGTATGCCTATAAATCCTCCGCGATATGTGAAGAGGGTTTGTGGAAAATATGTGTCTTCGTAAGGAAATTTCTTGTGTACCGCGGGGAAATGTAGGGTTCGGAAACTTTAACGTTAATTTTGTCTGAAAAAAAAAATTCTCCACGAGAACATTACACCAGCTTTCCATTAGTGGCAAGGAAGTGTTGCTACTTACTGGAAAAATTGAGAAAGCTTATTTAGTTGGTAACTTTCTTTGTTTGCTTGAACGACGAAATTCCCGTCATTTTTCAAGCTGAGAGCCTGGTGCGCAGCCAAAACTCGCGCATGCTTATTAAGTTTTTCCGCTCTGAAGGCTTACCCAAGATCAAAACACAGCATGACCTTGGCCGGGGCTTGAACCCAGGCCACTCGACCCAGAATCCAGGGCCACCGCGCCTCCCGCAACGACTTGCACGTGACAAGTAGATACTCGTACAAGGGACATTTTCAGATAATGAGTTGACGCTCCAAGGGGCATTATCAGTAATCATGGCAAAGCCGTGAGAGAAACGTTTACCTTTATATTTCTGTTCTAATTTCACATTTGGAGACCGGCGAAACAGATAGTGTAGACTGAGAAACCCTTTTTCTAGGTTTACCAGAATTTTTGAGCCGATTGAGTGATTATTGTGGGTAATGGAATTTTTTAAAGATCAAAAACGAATTATTTAATCAAGTCTTAGCCGCTCAAGCCACAAAAATAACATCTCTGTCAATCTGATAAATAGGCTTATAAATTGCTCAACCGACTCAAAAGCGCTAGTAAATGTAGAAAAAGGGTTTCTCTGTTTACAGTAAAACTCTCTTCTCGAAAATGAAACTCAGGATGGAAATATGAAGAAAAACGTATATTTTGCCGCTTTGTTTCTTTGCAATCTTGCCCTTATTACTTATAATGCACTTTGCAGCGTGAAATAGCTTATTTTTTTTATATAGATCGCCCATCTGAAAGAAATTGTGTGTGTTAATCTCACCTTACTTAACCGCAATTAACTGGATTAACACTTAATTTGGATACAAATTGAAATCGGCTTGCTCACAACATAACGCAATAGACCATTTAACAGTTGTTGGCTTAGTGACCTGGCCTCTGAATGGCAGCGAGGCTGGGGTTGACCTTGTTTTGATAAAGACCTCACTGCTTTTATCATGCAAATCAAGTTGTTCTTATGCTAACTAGTTTACATTTACATGAGAAAAGTAGAGAGGTCTGTATTAAAAGAAAGGTCATCTCCTGCCTCACTTGCATTCATGGCCAGGTAACTAAGCATACAACTGGAAAATGGCCTATTTTGGTGACGTCAAAATTTTCTTCATCCAATTTATTTCCAATGCGACAGCTTTGCAGTCCGATTACAAATGATATGTGGACGACAATTCTTGCCATTAATGATTTACATTTCTCCTATAGACTTTGGAAGTAATGTAGTGGAAGGTAGTGTAATGTATCAGTTTAAATTTAGTTTGATATGATGTGATATGAGTGTATCAAAAACAAAATTTGCTCTATAAACATGTCGTGCGTGCAAATTCATATCAAATTCTGTTATTATGGGAAGTTTTAAGGTAATCATCGTCTTATTTTTCTTTTGAATGTATTTGAAAGCAAAAAGGTGACGAGCAGAAATAAATTCATTTGTAAAGGGTATTGTGATTGTATGTATTGTGACTCTCCGAACTGAAATTAAAAAAATGTACAGCGACTACGGCGTAGTGAGGAGAAATAATTATAATTATCATTCGATGCAGTTTTTTCTTCCCTTCCATTGGCCGACAGCCCACCACGTGACCTGCAAATAACTGTCTCCAAATAATGGTCTGCTCATGCGTAGTACCGTCTAAACGTGTTTTGCTGCAAATAACATTCCGCTCATGCGTAATAGGAGCCACGTTCTCGAGAGAAAAATGGCTGATCGCTTCCCTGAGCTGCCAGGAAATGATTAAAATATGAAAACAAACTTGGTGATCGAATGATAAAACAATTATTGAACTCGGTTGTCGCAAAATATCGTGATTAGTCGATGTATCGCCGATCAATAATTTCCCTCAGCCTTCGGCTTCGGCAAATAATTGATCAGCTCGCCACTGACAAATTACGATATTTTGCTCGACCTCGTCCAATAATTGTTAATAGTTTGCACACTATCATTGTGACTCTACCATCATGTACTGTTTGAAACAAGTTTAAACCCTGCGACCAGTGAGGAGCCGGAATTAAGAAGGAATCCAATAGAAGATTGAGTAACAAGTGGACAATTAGAAATCTGTACCGAGGTTATTCAGTTTGCATTGTGCTGATTGCAATCTTCTGTGCGACTATGTTAAATATCTTCTCCAAAAAATCATTTTTAACAACACTAAATGTCGACTTTGCTTCTCAAACTCATTAATTATTCATGCAACTCTTACCCAACCAGAGAATCTTATTCTGGTCAGGTGGATGAGTTTAGAAACCCACTGAAAAACGAGTTGAAAACACGGCCGTGTTTGAAATCCGTGTTTGAAACGATTTCAAACACGGATGCAAATTTTCTTCTGTCTGCATATTGATAAAGCAACAAAAACGTGTGGCGATAAATAACTTTATTTAATCACACATTTTACTAAACAAACTTTAAATCTAAATTATTTACTGCCAACGCTGAATGTAACGGAACAGTTATTAAACTACCCAAAACAAAAAGCCTATTCTTTTTCTTAATTTAAATTCTCGCTCAGTGGTGGCGACCTCGTGTTTTGGTTCACTTTCAACCTTGCTGTACATTTCCGACCTAAAAAGGCACTGACGTTTGATATTTTATCAGACCAATGCACACGTTACCTCGGAATAGCCCTGGCTACACACTTTTCCTCTTCTTCACCAGTTTTAGGAGGTCTAAATCTTCACTCTGCCATTTGCTTTGTGAAGCAACGTGTTTGCTCAGAACTTACAAACAGCTAGGTAACCACGTAACATGAGTTGATGCCGGAATATTAAAAAGTTGTCACAGCGCAGCAGTTAGGTGATAGGATCATGCACATCATACACATTGTTTTGAGGATCATGCACATTTGACGTCTCAAATATAATAGTAGATTTAGCGGAAGTTTCACGGAAGTGATTTCACTATGGCCAGGAGCCATAATCAGGGACGGAGACCGTAAGTCTTGGGATGCGCGTGGACCCATGATATGGGACAATTTTTCTATTTTTAGAACAAATTGCGCCATCCTGACGTCATATATCCGTGCTGATCCACGCACGAGTCTTGGCCTCTCGCGTGGATGTTGTCACGTTGTGTGATGAAATTATTGTGAGAGTTGCGAGATCCTCTTGCCGATTTTTCACAGCAATGGCAGGGAATAAGGCAGAGAAGAAGAAGCAGGGCTCTTCTATGTACTTTTATGCTCTGATTTAATGGAAAAGGTGTGTTTTTCAAGGTCGAGAATTTCTTTAATTTCGCGCTGTGAATGAATAAAATCCGCTCACCGGCTATGTAGTTGTACGCGTAAACTTTTGTGTTTGTTCTATAGAGTTCTGTAAGAACACTGTTTACTCCGGTATCGAGCTGTTAATTTGTAAGTTTGCCAAACAATGCTTAATCATTACCAGAACCTGTTTTTGATAGTTTCTTGTTGTTTCTGCTCGTTTGGCTAGTTTGCAAAAGTTTTTGTCTGACGCGTGCGAGTAGTTCATTTGCATAGTGCAGCGCGTGCACTTTCAAGTCCGAGTCGGTGTTTTCAGATTGTCAAGCAAAATCGTGAAACAGATTTGTTTCGTCGTCTTTTGTGCTGAGATACTACAACAATTTTCACTAACGTTCGCCAAAAGGCTACTAACATCATGTGTGTTTCTTTCACATAGTGAAACTTTACGCTGCGAAAATAAAATAGACAAGGAGTTTTAACTCAATCGAAATCTTTATTCGAGTTTTGATTACAAGCGTCATCGTAACTTTTCTGATTATTTCTGCTGTTTTCACATATTTTCAGCTAAGCTTTTAATATGTTCTCAAACATTAATCAACCTTAAATATTAGAGATGTTATATGAGTTCGATATAAGTTTCACACCAAAGTGCGAAGTCCAATTTGTCATGTTTTACTAGCTGTGCAAAACACGCATCGGCGGGCGCTCTAACTCATCGACAACAGACAATTTATTGGATTTACACAAACAAAACTAAGCAGCATCTACGGACATAAACCTATTGTCACTTATTGAGCCTAAACGCCGCTATATCCAACTAGTTCTTTTTTCTTCTGTGTTATGGAAAAGCTGTTAATCTTCTTCATATGTGAAATTTAGATTGGAGTAATGTGAAGTTGTCGTAAAAGGAGCAGCGGAACTCAACTTGGTCAGAGATGAAAAGCGGGACATACCTAAATTAGGCACCGTCTTCACTCAGACTGGAGCAACTTACGGCGGAAATACTTAATCAAAATTCCAACAGCCATGAAGGCGTTGAGTGATGGGCCAAAAGGATCCAAAAGCATAAACGATTTCGGGAATTTCGGACGCCATTTCCCCTGCGCGACATCCGCGAAAATCCTCGCAGCAATGTGCGCGCGTGTGCCGCAGGCGATGGCGCAATTTGTTCTAAAAATAGAAAAATTGTCCCATATCATGGCGCCAACCCCAATACTAGAAATGGCGCGCGCTTACGGTCTCCGTCCCCGATTATGGCTCCTGCTATGGCTCAAACTTCCGCGAACTTCCGCTAAATCGGAAAACCCTAGTTGAATTGAGAAACCTTATTCAAATGATAATTTAAACTAATTTTCTATGTTGGAGAAGTAATTTCAAAAACTCGTGCTCAGTTCGGGTTTCATCAGGTTTCCAAGCACTCGAATGTTTCTCGCGTTTGGAAACCTGAAGAAACCTTCGCACTCGCTTTTATAATATTACATGAAACAGTTGGAAGTACTGGTGAAATGAAACTGATCATGAAATTTTACCTGTGTTTGCACAATTTCTCTGAACTTTGGAAATTATTTCCTCGGGTTCCCATGGGAGCTGTTTTCGGTGTTATTTCAGGAAACTATTCATATTTGGTGAAAAAGACTGTAAAATACCTAGAATTATTCTTGTACCAGGTTTTTGTCCACTAAAAATTGAAATTGCTCGATTTCCTATCGGATTTTCTCTTAATATTCTTCACTTACTATTGTTGCTCTACTAAGCAGTGTTTGAGGCAGGTTTTATAAGCTCTAAGGGTACACAGGTTTAACCGACCCAACAACTTCGAAATAATTCATTTCTTTTGCATGGTCAGCGCTTTTCTACAGGACATTTGAAGACACGTATGTTTGGCAACGGGGTTTTTCTTTTATTTCAATTTAAGAATCTATTTAGTCGGGAATTGCTTATTTTGAGAATACACAAGGGTAAGTTCATTTAAGCCTTTGTCTTCTTTTCTTAAATTGTTCGTCAGCAGGTCCTCTTGGCAAGATCACAGAGCTGATCCCTTCGAACACGTACTACGTCATGGTCCTTTGAAAACAAAATAAATCAACAGTTTAACAAATAGATTCCATGTTGCCGTGCGTCTGTACAGTAATAGATCATAAATGACTTCTAAATGTGGTAAGAACAAAAAAGTGGCACACTAAGCGATAGAGTAATACAGGTTTATGTCTGTTCTAATTGAGGCTTTGGAACAAACTAGTTTTCTTAAGTTACCTCGTGAGGCAGTCGAAAACTCTTTTCTCTAAGAGGCAGCACATTGTTCTCTTCTGAAAGCTTGAAATTAAAGAAGAAAGACCATATTTCGATCATTATTGATTATTCTGTGGGCGTACAATGCATTATGTGCGCAATTAAAGCTTTCGGTTCAGTTTCAGTCAGTCGGCAGTTAGTCAGTCAGTCAGTCAGTCAGTCAATCAGTCAGTCA
>JAHPZR010035719.1:0-17500 GCA_019787425.1 Platygyra sinensis
CAGTCAGTCAGTCAATCAGTCAGTCAGTCAGTCAGTCAGTCGGTCGGTCAGTCAGTCGGTCAGTCAGTCAGTCAGTGAAACGGTCAGTCAGTCGGTCGGTCGGTCGGTCAGTCAGTCAGTCAGTCAGTCAGTCAGTCGGTCACTCAGTCAGTCAGTCAGTCAGTCAGTCAGTCAATCAGTCAGTCGGTCAAACGGTCAGTCAGTCAGTCGGTCAGTCAGTCAGTCCGTCAGTCAGTCCGTCATTCAGTCAGTCAGTCGGTCGGTCGGTCGGTCGGTCATCAGTCAGTCAGTCGGTCACTCAGTCAGTCAGTCAGTCAATCAGTCAGTCAGTCAGTCGGTCGGTCAGTCAGTCGGTCAGTCAGTCGGTCAAACGGTCAGTCAGTCGGTCGGTCGGTCGGTCAGTCAGTCAGTCAGTCGGTCAGTCAGTCGGTCAGTCAGTCAGTCAATCAGTCAGTCAGTCAGTCAGTCGGTCAGTCGGTCGGTCGGTCGGTCAGTCAGTCAGTCAGTCGGTCAGTCAGTCAGTCAATCAGTCAGTCGGTCAGTCAGTGAGTCAGTGAGTCAGCGAGTCAGCGAGTCCGTGAGTCAGTGAGTCAGTGAGTTAGTGAGTCAGTGAGTCTGAGTCAGTCGATCAGTCAGTCGTCAGTCATGAGTCAGTCAGTTGGTCAGTCAGTCAATCGGTCTGTCAGACAGGTCAGTCGATCAGTCATTCGGCCATTCAGTCGGTCGGCCATTCAAGTCGGTCAGTCCGTCAGCCAGTCAGTCAGTCAGTCAGTCAGTCAGTCAGTCAGTCAGTCAGTCAGTCAGTCGGTCATTCAGTCGGTCATTCTTTCTGTTAGTCAATCAGTCATTTAGTCGTTCAGTCTATTTTTACCTGTTTAGTGGATCTCTTGCGTCCAACTCCACCATGTGCACTGCTGAAACCTTCACCGTGGGTAACAACACTTGCTAGTAATACAATGGTAAATAACAACACCTTGAGTTTGGCATTCATCCTAACAATGGTTGGCTGCAATACAACAGAAAACGATCAGTGCTAATGTCCATGACCTGAGTGCTGAAACACCGTGAAGGAGTTTTCATAATATCCGTTCATTATAGCTAAGCTACTGCACATTGAATACGCTTGAACGGAGCCCCATACCGATCTATACCGATAGATCTGAAAACGGTTTTGGTCACTTGACTATCCGTGCGTACCGACGTAAAACGTACGAACGTCTTTACGTCCGTACGCCAAGATCCATACCTTGAAAAATAAGATAATGGCACCATTACCATCGTACATCATTGGTATTAGACATCATTGTTATAGCTTGCAGCCATATTCATACATACATACATACATACATACATACATACATACATACATACATACATACATACATACATACATACATACATTGTATTTATGTATGTAAGCTTATTGATAGCTGTCAAACCAAGGTATCTGCTGACCATTATCAGGTGGCCATATCGTGGCTCGTTAGAGCTCATCGAGGTCACAAGCTTTTTGAAGTCAAGTAATCGTTTTCAATTTGATTTCAGGCTCAAGCAAAGTTAATAGTCTGGCCCAAGAAGGAAGGAGTACATGGATGCAAAGGCGAAATTTTGGCGCGAATTAAGGTGGCTGGAAACAGTTTCCAGTACTTTCCAAGACTTAGAGTTTGATGGGCCAGTATCATCTTTATCGGTTATGCCTCAATCATGGTATCAACAAACTGCCCAATCTGAAGCCCCTAAACAGAATTTTTTTAAACTTTGCAAAAAGTTGCATCTTATCATGCTAATTACAATTCGATAATAAAAAATGGGGGTCACCGAGCTCGTTTTTGAGTTATAAGCGCTTAAAGCTAAAATTAAGGGTGTTTTCAGCAGGTCATATTGTTGCTATGGTAACCTATTGTGCCACAAAATTAACAGCAACTTGGTCACCAATGATTGGGCAGTTTGTTGATACCATGATTGAGGCATTAACCGATAAAGAGTGGTTGTAATGACCCATCAAACTCTAAGTCTTGGAAAGTACTGGAAACTGTTTCCAGCCACCTTAATTCCTGGTGCGTTTTCGACCTTTCATCGGTATTCCTTGCAATATCGTCCCTTGGAAAGTTCTGATATACTGCATAAGTAATTTCTACAATCTTGGAAAAATTCGTTACGCGGGTTATTGGGTATAGTTTGTCAAAATTTCAAATGGATAAAATAGTGAAACCACACTCTGAACAATAACTTGTCCACAATTGATTTTTTTTTTTTGGTTTCCCATCCAAGAAAAACAAATCGTCTTTTTCCTTATTGGTTAACGTATTGCAGTGAGGAGTTTTGCTTTTAGGGTTGCCTAAATCTATATCAGGTTTGAGGAATGAAACCAGTTACGCAGCCGTCATGGTTAGGAGATAATTTTCTTTTGTCTTATACGGTATTTCTTTCGGATAATGATGACACAGAATTTGTTATATTTATTTCTATTTTATTTGATTTGTCACAAAATTCGCGCAATTAAAGCACTCTGAGAGGATTGTTTGTGAAGGTGATCACGTTTATCCAAAAACTAAGCAAACACTCTATCCGGCCCGGAATCTTTGTTTAGTTATTGTGCTGCTAAGAGTTGAAATACTCAACTTTGACAAGTTTCTTATCAGACAGGAAAGTTAACCTCGTGTCATAAGCGTGCGCACACGCTCGCGACATTTTGAGATTTCCTTAATTCAAGCTAATTTCGTCAGGGAAATAACTGCTCCTTTTTCTTCTCAACGAGCCAGGTGGCCCTCTCATAGTTTTAAATTACAAGTAATTAAACGTTTTCAAAGTTGTAGATAGCGATGAATTAGTTAGAAGGTTACAAATTTGTTACAGACTTCACCACCCTTTGGTGCTTGAACTGCCTCAGGTTACGCTGAGAACTTGAAAGCGAATAGACAAATCATATACGAAGCAATCATGTTCTTCTCACTTTTGCTGTCCACTTGACTTGTTTATGAACAATCTTCGTTAATTTACAGAGAATCTGTTTCAAACCAAAAACCAGGAGCGCTTTTCATTTGCGTCGAAAACTGGTTAGAATTTTCCGCTGAGAGGAGCAGTACAAATTTTGAGTAAACAAAGAAAGACAGGACGAGTGTGTATCATTAATTTGACAGTATTTGAAAATCTCCCAATGGAAAGGACTGCTTCTTTTCGTTTCCCTCCAAATCGACTGCGTATTATATCAAAAGTAAGAGAGTAGTGCGAAAAAGCAAATGGAATAATGATTTTGTTTTATTCCGTTAAACGAGGTATTCTAAGTTTTCCGAAACATTTCAGTGGAAAGGCTTATTCCAGCGTCTTTCTCGCCAGAAAAACCGGTTTATCCATACAAATGGAAAGCGCGTCAGAAACCTCGCGTTATAAAGTTTGTCCTTATCATGATCCATTTCCATGGTTGCCACGGCTATTCTCATTTCCTACTGGCTCTCATTTGTCAAGTACTGTTTTACGATATCAAACCACTGACTCTCTGGTTTCCCATGATTTATCGAGTTCTTTAAAATGGTGAAGAATAATTAATAGTTCCGCTCGTACTTTGCCCATCTTTAGCCGCGTTCTACTTGAGCACGCGTGTTTTCAGACTTTCTGTACACCACAGGTTAAAAAAGCTTAACCCATACCTACCTTCACAGATCTCTGACTTGTAGTTTCGCTCGTGTCCGACATAGCAAACTACAATCCGAAGTCCGGCGAAACGCAGTGTCAGGTGCCACAAAAGGACTAAGGTTTATCTTTTGTGTGATACTTTTTCTTTATATAATGTACTGTGTCAGTCTCTTCAAGTTTGGCTGATAGCTCTCTTCAAGTTTGGCTGATAGCTTTCAGTGTCGGGTGAATTCTCTTACTGACGTTCGCTACCGGTCTGGGACCTGTCTCAAAGTATAAACGACTCAAAGTAAAAACGACACTAAATGGTGGGCCGCCGTGACTGCAGTGTAGGAAGATTTGCATCTGCACAAAGAAAAGTGGCCTTTTCATTAAATATTTGACTAGGAGGGCCATTGGGCATTTTAATTTCCGATTTTTGATGCTTTTCCTCAAATTTCAAGACATCGTAAATGTTTGAGTCATTCCTACAAATTTCCGGCGGTTCTACAGTGGTCACTATTTGATGTGTCGTGCAAAACATACAATGGGTGTTTACAAGTCACACTGAATAGACAAGTTTACTCACTCGCGGCTGTTATGTATTTGCTTTGTCAGAAACAGCTGCTTGTTTAGGTTCTATACAAGTCTTTTAATCCCCAACTGATCTTTTTGTGTTATTTCGCAATATCAGGCGTAAAAATTTTGGTAGAATTAGTGATATGCTTGTCCGAGGTTAAAGTGTTTTAATTCGTTCATGTATATAGTAGTTGTGTAGCATCGATGTCTGGTCAGTACGTAACTCAGTTAACACAAAGTTTCAAGTGATACTTGAGAAAAATAAATAAGATGAGCAGCGAAAGATAATGTTGGTTTAAAGTATTGTTCAAGAATTAAACTAAGAAGTATTAATGTCTCTAGTTAGAGTTTCTCAACATGCAGTATCATTACTAAGCATCTTTCAAAGAAAAGGCTGTTTCAACAAGATTTACCACTGGCTACCGTCTCTACGCTACTAATCAAGCTTGAATGTGTAAACTAGATATCCAAACACTTGTTACAATCCGTCCAGCGCTTCCTGATGTTATTTTAAGTTTACTGTCTGTATGATGTATTTGCCCTCTGTGATTGTGGGCCGAACTCTTTTTTCTTCCAGAATACTTTACAATAAATAAAATTCGTTACAAGAGAACTGGTTTCGCCCATTTACCTAAATAGTTTTGACAGTTTAGGTCATGATTTTTTTTCTCAAAAGGCAAAAAAAGGCAAATATTACCAGCTGCTAACAATAAAACAAATCAGAAGGATTATTCATAGATCACGTCTCAAAAAATTCCCCACACAAAGGTTTCATCGTCGTGCCGGTCGCATTTTATAAGCTTTTTGTAGACGGTGCAAACAGAAGAATGAAATGGGATGGGTTTTTTTTGAAAGAAACATCTTTGTGAAGGAATCGGTCCTTTACTCATTCACACGCTCGGTCATAACATGACTAGAAATTAAGGAAGGTGTTATTATGTGAAGTCCAAAAGAACACGTGCATTATCTTTTGAGTAGGGCCGGCTGAACTGACCTGGGAAATACTGAGGAAGTTGCATCAGCTGAAAGAAACGCGACAAGTCCTCCTAATACTGAGGAAATAACTCAACTAGCAAGTTGATTTGTAAAGAAAAAGTAACACTGCAGCCGAACCTTTTCAAGGCCCTTTTCAAGAAAACAATTCAAAAGTGCAATGCTTGGTTTTGTGCTTGTTTGCCGGACCGTGGAAACTTAAGCTTTACAGTTTTTACTTTGTTTTCATTGGTGAAGTAACTGTGTTATTGCAAATGTAAGAAACAGAATTGACTTTCTGATAAGTTCAACTGAAAGTGTTACAGGAAGCAAATGTACTCTAATTCAATTCTCTAAACTCATTGACACCAACGGTTAATTAATTTACCTCACTGTACTTACCAAAATTAATTTGTCTCATTCACTATAAAGGTTCTTGTAATAATCAACAACAGTGACAGCTGTATTGTTCCCTGTGATAAACTCGCGCTAAAATGCCTCCTTCCATTGTGCAGGCAGGAAAAAAAATACTGTCAGATCCATTATCTAGCCAAGGTCTTGATCGGAAATTTTCACCGTTCCTCTTTCATGTGTCGTAAAGGAAACGTGTGTATGTGTCTCATTGTGTAGTGAGTAAACGAGCTCAGAAATTAGTCAGGGCGGCTTCGTTTCGTTTGCCCCGCCGGCTTCTCTTCATTCTGTGACCTTTTTTGCTTTTTTTTTTTACCAAAATAGGGGTGGTTAGGGTTGGGGTGTGTTTTCGCTCAGCGCTATTAATCCCCGTTGGCGAAACACGAGAGGAACAATAACATTCTGATAAATAAACGATGTATACATCATTGAAAATCTGCGAACTTGATCAGTCCGACTTAACCCGAGTCTAAGTTCGGGTCACCGAACAGAAAAATCCCTAAGGACAGATAACAAAAGCTCATTGTCTTAAAATCCTAACCAAAACAGTAGGCAAAGTTTGCTAGTACTTGTGGGAATCACTGGCTTACGTCTTCATTGATACTTTGATCTCAGTCCACGATCGAAGCTTGATAAAAATCAGACTTCCGTGATCCGGAATTATTTAAGCCCTCTCTGGTTAACACTGGTATAGCTGGATTACGGGCTCGAGATTTCTAGGAGGTGATAGTTGATGAGGATGAAAGCCGAATTAACTATCATCTCTTAGGAATCACACTTTAGAAAAATCGCGCAGACTGTGTTATCAGTTAATTTGAAATTTGCAGTTGCGTACGCGCGCAGGAATATTCTTTCATTTAAGTCATGAAATCCTGAATTTCTTTCTTTTAGTTTACTTTTCTCTTTTTCTTCGAAACTCATGTTCGGAAAAACGGTCGAACGTCGCCCTTTTATAATAACCTACAGCCACGGTACACTTATGGCTGATGACGCACTATAGCTCTGCCAGTCAGCTTCTAGCATTTGCAGCAGTATATCCGGTAAAATTCTACTAATATCTAGCTATAGTTATTTTAACCTTGTAGGGCCTATACATTGTCTCATTCATGGGAACCAGGCTCTTTTTTTGATGGATCATAAACTAGATTCTTGATATATAGAGCCTTTGGCCTCAATCAATGGAATTGCTAGCCAATCAGAATGCCTGGGTTAACACGTGGATCATTAAATAAAGAACACTCATAAAAAGTAAAGAGAAATAATTCTTTAATATCTAGTGCAAGCAAGTACATCATCTAGTTGACTTTCTTTCTCCTTCTCTCGGGTCGTTCAGCCAACATTTTAAATCTTGTGTCACGTTTAGGGTTACAATAAAACTAACAACCTTATATTTACTCCCATCTTTATAATTTATGACTTCCTTCCCTGATTTAACCCTTTGTCATACACAGGTATCACTTTAAAGCAAAGGAATAAGATATATCTTTCAAGGCCTCCGTCAGGGAAGTTGCTCATCTTGTTTGTTATTGCTTGCTGCTGTTAAGTTTTCTGCTCCTAGCTTTTGTTCCTAACAATCGACTCTCCTTGATCAAATCCTCTTGTGTGGCTGATTCCTGTCTGTGAGAGAAACAGTAGCATTCCTTACATACATGCAACACGAGATAGTGCACCTGATGAGAGCGCTGCCCTCTCAAGTGGCCTGGGTTCGATGCCGGCCGAGCGCCAAATGCGTGTTACGTTTGTTTTGGTTCTCGCCTTAGACCGAAAGTTTATCTCCAATATAACAATTATGTAAATTCCAATTCACAAAAAAAAAACCACCTTAGGCTGGTGTGCCTTTTTAATTTAATACAGAGCGATAAATATCAGTTTCGGCCAATTTGGGCGTGGTTCGTTCACAGTTATCAAGAGGAAAATATGAAATATATCAAACACGAGCGACAGCGTTTCATCGGGATATCTAAACACCGAGAAGAGAGTTGAAAATAAGACGCACAGCGGAGTATTTTTGACGAAATTCGATGTGTTTGGATAGCCGATGAAACACTGTCTCGAGTGTTTGATACATCTTCTTAACTGAAACAAAAACTAAGGAGTAAACGGAGAAGTAAAATCGTCAAAATCTATGGTAAATAAGACCGGGTATCCAAACCTCCTTCACGGTTGTGATTTCCTTTGCTTCAACTTGATGAATTATTAATGACTTTGAGAAGCGTTTTTCTTACAAGCAAGAGAAAACTGGCCAAAAACTTATATGCAACATGTCTCTGAGAAAAGCTTTATATTCAAAACTTTCAAATGTATTTTAATACACTTTAACCAATCATTTTAATACATTTTAACAAATTTTGGCCAATTAAAATTGGCCAAAATTTTACCTCTTAAATACTGAGTGTGTCGGCGTATGACAATTGAGAACAGGCCAACGCTTTAAATGACAACTGGCACATTAACAGGCCAAAATTCTCTCAACAGCTCAGTGGATTTTTACCATTTCTCAATTCAGACAACTCTTTAATGATGAGGCTCTCGTCACAAAGTGGTTGAAACCAGTGAAGGTCAGTGAATGAAATAGAGCGCACTAATTGGCTACGTGAATTCTTATTCAAAATATTCCGCATCATCAACTCTCGCCAGTCCCAAGGTACGATTGAGACTTTCTTCACATTGCAACAGAAATCTACGATTTATACCCGGGTTATTCAAAGGTTGATATTATTGTAGATTTAAATCTATTAAGTGTTTTGCAAAAATAAGATATGTTATAGCGCTTTCTCCTAATATTATGCTAATTAACTCACAAACTAAATTTTATAAGTTATTTAGAAAACAGTCCTAAGAAAATACGTGCGTTGATTGGTTAAAAATCGTGTTTCTTTTACTCGATAGAGACAGAACAAGCACGAGCTGTTGACGTAAACAATACTTATTAGAAAAATAAAGAACTGAATAGTGAAAACAGAACTGAACTGAACTGACAAAACTAACGCTTATCACCTCACTGTTAGCGAATAACGGTGGGTAAGTACGGGTCGAGAAAAAAGGACGTCTTGTAATATAGGCAAAGGAAATTGGCGCTTTTATCTCTCCCTATTTACTGGTTAGGTAGGTAACACGACACTCATTTACCTGAGTTTGGGTGAACAGAGGACTTTAATTGTTATGTAGATGGGGTTTTTACCGCTACAGCGCACCCATTCATTGGCTAATTCATGGTCACATGACATCTAACAATGAAACTGTGCCCGGCCAATGCCATGAGCGGGCCACATTGCGAAAACTATGACGTCAAACGGGAAACAGTTTACTTGTACTCGCGAAATGTTGACCGCTGTTGCACGTGATCAGAGTGTGCAGTTGAAAGTGGCCTGTTGTTGTCGCTGGAATCTCAACGCGTTTTCCAAAATTTGCTTTTCCGTCGTTTCGCTGTATAACAAATCACTTAATCACTGGTTCCTCGAGAAACAGTGATTTTTTTCCCTCGAATCTCAATGTGTCCTTCGACGAAGAGCTAGGGAAACAAAATGAACTGTTTCCCTCAGGACCAGTCATCAAGTGTTAAATATTTACCTTACAGCTTGGTTTATATCCCCCGTTATTCACACTAGCGCATAACTTTCAAATAAATCCCACCTTCTTGCTATTGAACTGTTTCGAATACGAAATATGATGATGATTTTTTATGTGAAGCAAACTCTTATTTTAAGCATATTAATAACCCTCCAGGTACTAAAACAACAGGTGTCTTTTGAAATGACATTGTGAAGTGTGAGATGGACAGTAAAATTCATGTATCAGACTTAAAATCGAACGGAAAAATCTTCCCGCTTGTTCTTTTTACCACGAATTTTGTACACATTTGTGGTACATCTTCTTTGGCAGATTCTTGTGCTGACCTTAATCTTTTGTCTATTGTTTACTTTAGAGACAATTAATGACTCTTTCTTCTTTTGAAAAAGCCCTGGTTGAAAGTAATAGTCTCTTTCAGTTAACGCAGCCCATAATCTTTAACTTGAATTTCACAAGGTTAACATAATTTCATGCAATCGAAACTTTTTCACTGTAACTATTCTCAAGTTTTTCACTACTCGTTACAGTTCAAAGCAATAACACTTTTAAAGGTAACCCACAATCTTCGACATAAATTTCAGATTACTACTGTAACAATTCTTACGCTCGTTAGGCCAAGTTTTTTGTAAAACTGTGTTATCTATAGAACTGACAAAGTCGCGGACAATTTTATCCAAATAGACAAAAGCGAAAAGCGTACTGCTTATCATTAACTTACCACTTGAACGAGATAGTAATTCCGCCAAAACACTAAGAACTTTTTACTGTTTATTTAGGAGGGATATTTTTTGCCTACCTCGCTGTGTAAAGCGGGAAAAACGACGCGTTTACCAGAAAACCACGGTCTGTGTTGTAACATCTTCAAACCTTTTTGTTTGTTCGCCGCCGATTCCAGTTCATTTTCTCCTCTGGTTCTTAACGCGCACAGTGAGACGGTCAAAGCCAGAATTGCAGCAAATTGAAGTAATCTTACCATATTCACGTTATGCATCTGATGGGAATAGCCGAACCTGATATTGTTTTTGACCGATTAACTAAACGATTATTTCTTTTCACTTTACTATTCACGACAAAGAGCCATCAACCCCTTTTATAACGATTTGTCGGTTTCTTGATATCCGGTTTAATTTAAAACTTTTTGAAACCGTTGTCTATTGAAAGGTTTTGAAAACAATATAACGAGAATGCAATTCCCAAACTATTTCTTTAAAATATCGTATCACTCAAACTTTTTCAACAGCGTTTTTAGGTCAGGAACTAAAACTGTTTAGCATGTATAGTGAAAACTTATGCAGTCAAATCTAACTTTGATGCAGTTATAGTTAAAATATTAAAACACAGTATTGATGGTAATTTCCCTTGGTGTTGATTTTCTGACGAAAAGAATTAAAAGAATAAATTGATGTCTTTATTGCCTGAAAATGACAAATTGGAAAATTAATAACTAGTGGTATTGTGACACTTTTAATTAAAATAACGCTGAAAACTCAATCAAGTGATCTTAATAGTGTCAGGCATACTAACTTTGACGTGTTGGGAATCTACTCGAGAGAGAGAGAGAGAGAATAAGCTAATTTTCGTTTGGTGTACAGTATTTTTCTACCGCTTTCACTTTCACTGAATCAGCTAGGCTAAGTTAGGAAAAAAATAAAAATGTATCTGGAATTAATTAAGATTCTTATATGACGCATCAGTTTTACTACAAGAACGACCATGACAGAAAAATTATACCCGATCGAGAACGGAAGCGATCAATACTGGTAAACAAGAAAAGACGATGAAACTCTCTTTATGTGGATCGCAGAGTCACCACAGTCAGTTATGGGCGAACCAACTGTTGAGTTAGGGGATTAGCATTTGAAACAAGAAGGAAGTACTGAGTGGGAAATGTAAAGTGACCTATTGATTAAAGAAACTGATCTGATATTAAACATTGCATAGATGAAAATGAGCAATTTCCGCTTTCTTTAAACTGGCGATTTTCTTTTCTTGATGAACGCGGCTTATGTAGCAGATCTTATAGAACATTGATTTGACATATAACCTTTAAGAAAAAAAACCCTACAATAACGCAAAGAAAGGCTATGAAGAGACCAAAAACTTGTCAGGAAAAGTCAGCTTTGAGAAAATTAATAATGAAATTGTTAATGCAATAATTATGATAAATTATAATTGTTCAAAGGAAAGTTAGAGCAAACAGAAAACGCTATTTCTCAGTATATCTTAAGACTTCCGTTAAACTATACGCGCCTTCATTAGTCAGTGTAAGGAGGCATGAGAGGACGATGTCGTTCAAAAAGCTGTTTGCAAAAGGAAGATGACCCGGTCAATAACCCCCATGCAGGCACGATGAAAAGGTGGATAAATATCGCATACAATGGATATGCAAAGTGAAATAATTTCTGGTTTCTTTTTGTCGCTTCTTATTCAGTTATCGCTGCGTAAATGAAACGCACATTTGGATCTAGCCACGAATACAATGAAATGCTCACAAAGGCGCTGAGATATTTTGACCGCTAAATTAAAAAAGAAGTTCTCTTAGGAATAACTTTGGAGAGTTGTGTTGGAATAAAAGTTCCAATTTTGTGGTCATATGCAATAAGCAGCTCTTGAGATAACATTTTTACATTGTTTAACCTGAATAAAGACAAAGAGAAAGAAAACCAAATCAAACGGAACTATCATTTGCCGATCGCGAAACGTCACTCTTTTCAAAAATCAGCTTGGCTCTTCGGCCGTCATCGCAATTTTTCTTTTCAAATCTAATTTATGGCTTAAAGAACTGAAGGAGGATCGATACCTAAACCAACGTATCATGCGTTACAGAATAAGATCTTACAGGTGTTTTTCCTTCTTTTGTAAATTTTGCCAGTTTTTGATTATCATTATTCGCAGCGAAATTACGCCGGCTTGCTTCGCGAATCTTGAAAGAGTTGAAACTTGAAGTCGAATGCTTCTAGCGACATCCACTTTCTTTTAAACTGATTTGACAGTTGGCCGGTAAATAAAATCTTCGCTCCCTAGTTCAATTTGGATTGACTGTCCTGTCTTCCGCACCAACTGATTTATAACCTGTTAATGGCAGACGCAATCGGAAGACCGGAGAACGCTCATGTCTAGTGGGTGTAATTGCACCGGTAAAGACTGCGATTAATTAATTACTGATAATTTCTTGTATGGACCACGCCAAAAATCATCGATAATTCATCTACAAAGGTCAAATAATAATTTTTGCAAACGCGATGTTTAGCTTCCCCGTTTAAACTTATCTGCCTGTTAGGCACCAATGGGAAACCCTACGTATATGCTTTATCAATACCAAATTGAATTTGACCGCAAAGGAGAATTGATTTAACCGGTCTGATGATTGACAAATCATAGCCGGTTGTAAACTCGTTCTCCTTTGAACCGGAGACGTACGTTCTGGCGGTGTTAAAACTGGACTAATGCATTTTCTGACACAACATTTTCACTAATCACGCCCAGAAATACCACCCACTGAACGCTAAAAATACTAATAAATCCTAATATGATATATATCTTCCCTTCAAAAACAATCCAGACAAACTTATTACCACGTTCAAAGCCTTATTTAAACACAAGTATAACCCTTATTCGCTTTCTTGATAAAAAAGGAAGATAAATCTCTTATACAGCGTAAGTGGAAAAATTCTCAATAACAAGTGCTCTTGATTGGTTATAATTGTACAATGTTAATCCCCTTTGATCAGATTGATTCATTCACATTTTGCTTCATGTTTGACTGTCACAACGCTTATCTCCGCAGGATATCACACTTTTTTGTATGTTATTCTAATTTCTCTCCTACCACTAATTTATGCTAGAAAATGCTGTGTTTTTGTGTCAGTTTTTTTAAGAGTTTGAATGGAGTCATCTGCATGTACCTACCATCACTTATAAAGTACAGAATGTTGACGTTACCAAAAGAGAAACCTCTTAGAAAGACTTTCCAAACTTATGTTGTTAGCTGGTGACTTCAGACCAAAGCCTGTCTATTGTCTGATGTTGATTCAATACTAGAAACTAACTGAAGAACAATTTTCTGTTTTGGCATCACTTTGTTACAAACAAAAAGCTTTTTGATGTCACTTCTCAGTTTTACTGCGATTTCTATGACGTGATAATTTTGGGGCGCATTTTCAAATACCTTCTTCGGTAATTCGGCTTCTCTTCGTCTCCCATACCACGGTCTGTGAAAGGTAGAAACTTTCCCAAGAAAATTATTCGGGGGTTGAACATCTCTCAGTGTCCAACGACTTCTCGCACTGGTAAAATTCGTTAGAAGTAGAGTTGCGATGAAGATAAAGGCAAACTTCTCCATATTATTGCCTCCCTATGGCTGTTATCAGCTCGGTAAAGACACGATCTCTTTTGAAAGGAGTTTTGTTTGTTAAAGAAATTTTGTTCTTATTTATAACTCTGGCATTGATAAATACTTCCGCAGAGTCAGTATCGTAAACCAATCAGAAGCGGGGGAAATTCACATTTGTCTATCATGTTTGACCAAAGATTGCTTTTTATCCAACTATGAAAAACGATTTATCAGACTTCGAAAACCACACAAGCTGGTTCCACTTAATAGTCCAATACTACGGATCAAAAATAAATAACATCAATTTTTAGGCATGTCAAAATCACTTGTTCCATTTAACGTTTTTGCCCACAATATCAACATTGCCACGAAGACAGATTACAGGAAATCAAACAACAGACGACATTTCATCCTCACTTGTACTGCGAAGACTTAAAGAAATGTTTCAAATCAGGAAAAGGATTTAATGTTGTAAGTTTTGTACCGAAAAAGTTCAGCTCAACATTCGACTATGACTTATTTCATGATCCACTTTACTTATATATCTCACTATTGTCCTCTACGATCGCTGTGATGACGGAAGTAGACACGGGTACACAAATGTAAGTTTTATGTCCCCAGCCCATTTACAACGACTTTTTAATTAAACTTTTAAAAACAATGCCACCAGTGTTGGTTATGGGTCGCTTAAGAAACAACTGGAAACATTAGTTCTGAAGGTTCCATGACAGTATTTCTTCCCCTCGTGGCATGGCAAATGAAGAAAATTGATAGAATGGTGAAAATCACGAATCATGAGACGTGATCAAGATGCAATGATGACGTGATCAATCTTGACGTGAGCAAGATGTAATGTAGGTTAGCAGGAACTCATTGTTAGACAAGCAAATGAACACAAACCTACAGAAAATTATTGTTTGATTTCTAAAGTTATTTCAAATCATAATGTGAACAGCAAGAGCGGAACATCAAAAATCTAACAACTATTTAACACCTCCAATCTTTTTACTCTTTTTGAAAGGCTTTAAAATCCAGTGGCTTAAGTGTTCTCTTCCTACTTATCTCTAATAATTTCAAACTCTACTACAAATTCTGGTCATTGAAACAAGGGTGTCTTGACTCACTAAATCGTTGGTATAACAACAATTTGTGTTATTATGACCATTTCGGTGCAAAGAATTTAACGATTTATTAAATACTGGATCACTGGATAATGCAATTCAAGGTTTTTTTGGCTTCAGCAGACATCATAATATGTAAAAGAATGAGAGTCCCCCAGGGGTTTTGGGGGAATAAGGGAACACGGGAAATTCGGCAATGGGAACATGGGAACAAAGCAAAAAAATTGCAGGGAACAAGGGAACATCAAATAGGTTAGGTCCCATTACCCAAGGGTTAAATCTGACTTGAAATATTCAGCCCTACCTAAGATGTCGCCCCCTTCTACAACACAGTTGACAAAGCAACAAGTTCAGCAAATGAGAGACTGGCGTATGAAGTATGGTCAAAGTGTTCCACAGAAGACTGTGCGCAACATGAGCACCAAAGATAATCCGAAGATCGCAGAAGATGGACAGGATGGTTCCAGAACAACTGCTCGTCATGACAACTCGCACCAACTCCTTTATATCTCGGCAGAAGCTTATCACTTTTCTAAGTGATAAGCTTCTGATCTCGGGAGATGTTGTTTTTCTTGCATCTGACGCCACTTGTGGGTTGATAGCGGTATACGTACTAGAAGAAAGCATCACTGCCTCGACAAAGAAAGCAAAGGCTAGGTTATTTGAAGGTGACCCATTCAATCGTCTCAGTGATATTTTATTCATAAGGTGTTGTCGAGATCAATGTTAAGGACATAGGTGGCTCCTTGGAAGAAACTGTTAGAGGAGATGGCAACATTGAACTGACAGAAAATGCTGAGTTTATAAGGTATCAGTCAAGAATGATTGAATGCGTGGATGCAGTGATCATTGAAGAGGCGAGGGAGATAGTGAGGGCCTGGATACTGACCAAGATCGTGCAGAGTATGCGAGCCCAGACGTGCATCACGTGCGAGAAAGAGGCCACATACGGACGATTTTCTGTATTATGACGACTGAAAAGGTGAAATCAGGATTCTTAGTATTTCCCAAGCATTATCTTCATTTTTTGGAAAAAGCTGATGCAATTACGATTTCTTTTAATTTTTGTTACGAAATACTTTCACAAAGTCAAAAATATAACAGAAATAATGATCAAATTTATCAGCAACACTGTAGACCTGCAATCAGTTATTTTGTGGTTTTGTTCAGTTTGGCGACATGTAGGACGTATATGCAAAGAATAAGAGATAAAATTTAATCTTGAAAGGGTAACAAGGGAACAAGGTGAAATTTTGGACGGGAACAAGGGAACAGAGTTACAATTTTGAAGGGAACACGGGAACACAAACCCCCCCTGGGGGACCCTCAAGAATTGATTCATGCTTGGAAAGTTTGGCGAGCACTCAAGAACCTTTTGTCGTGTTCTCCAAACTCCCCTTGTGCATCCTTCACTCGCTTTACGTACAGCTTGAACCTGCATGAACCAATTCTTTATTACACCATGCTCGACAAAAAGGCGAGCTTACTCGTATTACTTTAAGGCGTTTTTATTCTTATTTCATTTTATCCCACTCAAGCTTGTTGGATTTAAGCTTATATTATAGCCTATTCGGCGCTACGTTCGTTGGCTCTCTACCATCTCATTCCCAACGCGCGCTCGTGGAATTATTATACATTGACGACAGTAGCAAACAAATAGATTTTCAGCCGTGCTTTATTTCTACTCGTGGCCGCGGCATTCTAAGCAACCAAGTAAACAGACCAGTCTGGCGTGTGCTGCGCCTGCATTTGGCCAGCAGCTTTTACTACTTCTTCCGATAACTTTTGCTGGGTCTTCTTATCTTGTTCCTCTTGGTCAGGGGATCTGGAATGCTGTAAGAACACACTCACTTGATACATAGTCAGCTAAAACGCCTGGTTCACACTCGTGATATAAGCCAGCACAACGAAAGCGTGAGCAGTAGTGCCACAAGAAGAATACTAGTGTGCACCGAGGTGAAATAACCACGAGCATAAGCGTGAAAAAAGAAACCTAGTCCTTTTTTCTGTGCTTGTGCTTATGCTTATTTCACAAGAAGGAACTGGCGTGAAATAATGACAAGGACAATCACAAGAATTCAGCCAATCGCCATCTTGTTTCTCTCTGCGCATGCGTATGTTGAAAGTGTGAACCTGTGCTCAACTCAAAAGTGTGAACCAGGATTTTTAAAGTACCTGTTGGGGACCTGTCTCCCTTGGATCAATTTCCATCGTCCCCTCGTATCCGGTGTTTAATATTCAATTGCATTCCAGCTTATTTCCTCCGAAACGGCTGGCAGTCGGCCTCATTGTTACTCAAAATGATATCAAGAAAGTTGTGTTGCATTTGAGTTGTAGTTGGGTTAATAAGTGAACTAGCATGCGGCTTACCTACTTTGTTATATTACAAAGAAAAACTATTGACTTTTATGTCAGATACAGAGCCACATGATATGCAGTCAGTGCAGTTTGTTTTTTTGTGTGCGACATTCAAACTGAGTGAAGCGTATCCCTCGAGATTACTAAAAGGAATTGATTACTTGAATATTGAACCAGCTAGTCGTTTCAAGAATGCAATAATGAATTGATTTTTTTAATCATTAATTCGTTAGTTATATTCTCGGAACGACTAGCGAGTTGAATATCCGAATGATTCTTGAAACGACTGGTGGCTTCAACAATCAAATAATCAATTCATTATTGCATTCTTGAAACGACTAGAGGGTTCAAAACTCAAATCATTCTTGGAAAGACTACTGAGTGGGCTCAATATTCAAACAGTGAATTCATTAATGTAATTTTGAGGGGTACGATTCACTTGACTGTTAGTTAGTGAATGCCGTACTTTCTTGGTCAGTACATCTAAAACAAGTAGCCCTAGAAGAACACTGGATACAAATATACGTCTGTAAGGCTTACAGAG
>JAHPZR010035719.1:22500-55000 GCA_019787425.1 Platygyra sinensis
TGAAATCCCCTGATAACTTTACTGACGTGTAAAACGGGCGTAACACTGTAGCGTTTCTAATTGAAGTAACTTTACTCTGCTTTTACAGTTCTTTTACTTTGAAGATGAAGTTTGCACTAGACTAGCGTTCATCTTAAAGGAATCTGGGCTGTTGGCGCGAGTTGATGCTAAGTTGCTCCAAATAATGCCTTAATTACAAATTTTACTTGACAACGGAAACGTAACATTTAATGACAATAACAAACGGAAGAGATTTCGATTCGGCTTTTAAATTTCCCGCGCGCCGCCATCTTGGATGTCATGACGTCACTGCGTTGCCCTATTGTTTCAAACAAAAGAACCTCAGCTTTCCAACAATAGAGACAACAACCTAATATGCCAACTTTATGCCATCACCTAATCTGGCGAATTTCTCAGGATTAGTTGTGATGTAGATATGCAACAATGGGCGACAAAAGCGTTAAACACTTGGCAGTAAAATTCGATAGACACATTTCCCCTCCTCTTTCTTCCAAACAATGTTGATTTTTCTATTTCTTAGACTGTACAGACCAAAGGGCCTACACAAAATTGAATTGGGGGCCGTGGGTACCAGAGAATTAACATTAGATGAAAATAAAATAGAACAAGTGAAAAACATAATTTCCTAAAAGTGTCTCAAGTACTTTTATCGCCCATTTTGTTTAGTGTTGTGTCAACTTTACGCGCGGTTTGTATAAATGTCGACTTGAAAGACCTTTGACGACACTTTCTGAAATGAAAGTATAAAGTTGGATAACTAACTTTAAGGACATTTATAGGCCAACTTTAATTTTCCGTAAACTTCACTTTCCTAGTATGGAAAGAGACAACTTGAGACACAGTAATTTCCTTCTTTGCACTTACCTCAGCTGTGGCTGGCGCGGATGGCCGATATATTACAGACCTAATTTAAGCAACTGTAGTTTTACGCTTCCTGTGCGTTTGTTTTTAAGATAACCATTGCACTAGCCTATATGTAAAGCTCACGTGAAAAGCTTTGTTGAAGAGACTAAGATAATTTATGTGAACTTAAAGCTGAGTTGTTGTTGCTTAGAGTGTATTTGCCAACTTTATACCAGCAAATAAAAGTAAAGTACAATCGTTTACCACACGATGTTGTCACTTGTAATATAAATGGCCACGTTTACATTAGCTTTAAGCCAGCTTTGCGTCAGCTTTACCCACGTTGGACCTTTAACAACATAGTTGGATGACTAAGTTTAAAGAGATTTAAGCCAACTTTAATTTTCTGTTAATACCTATTTTCATGCCATGAAAAGAGACAAGAGTCTTGAGAGATCTAGAGACGATGATGTATTTTTTTGTACATACCTCGAATGTGTTCCATGGGTATTCTGACGCCGATTGCTTTTCTCCCTCATCGCCACCTCCCTGGAGAGAAGTTTCATTTAATAATCGTCATTTTGCAGCACGCGGCCAAACATTGTACCATCCAACAACAAGCAAAAACTACCTCCAAAAGAAAACAGCCATTACTTTTTTTCTCAGTACAACTTACTGCTGGGATATGCTGACGCTTGTCTGTCAGCGTTCTGTCTTGTTGATTATTCGTGTTCCCCTATCGAGAGAGAGTAAATTAAAAAAAACAGTTACCGAGATGAATTTCAAAATGCAAGTATAATCAATCAGAGCTTATAGCCATTGCATCAATTTGCAAGACGGTAAGTTATGTTTCTTGCCGTTTATCAATGAAATAATCAACAGAGCAAAAAAAGAGAAACAAATTCAGTCTTCCCCAAAGGAGACATAAATTTCTCTGTAAATGCTTACTTTAAAGGAGAGACGAAAATCAAATCAAGGATAACATTTTGCTTTCTACCTGATCAGCTTGGGTGTCTGAGTTTATTTCAGCCTGCAAAAAGAAAAACAATTCTTTACAAAACAAAACAAAACAAAAAAAACAGAGCAACTTCTAGACCTGAACACTGCATGAAATCCCCTACTTTACTGCAGTGTAAAATTAGCGTAACACTGTAGAATTTCTAATTGGAGTAACTTTACTCTGCTTTTACAGTTCTTTTAAGATGACGTTTGCACTAGACTAACGTTCACCTTAAATAAAAGCTTCCTTGAAGAGACTTTTAAAGTTAACTTTAGGTTGTTGCTTAAGGCAACCTCTCATAATATGTCAACTTTATGCCACCACGTAATCCGGCGAAGTTCTCAGGATTAGTCGTGATGTAGATGATGCGTTTTTGTCAGCTTTAAGCAACAATGGGCGTCAAAAGCGTTAATGCACTCAGCAGTAAAATTTGATTTTCGAGCTTCCTGGATATATTTCCCCTCCCCATTTTCCTCAAACAATGTTGATTTTTCTGTTTCTAAGACTGTACAGACCACAGCGCCTACACAACATTGAATTTGGGGGAAGGGGGGGGGGGGGGTATCAGAGAATTAACACTATATGCAAATAAACTAGAACAAGAGCTTAAATATTGAAAAGTACTTTTATTGCCCATTGTAGTGTTGTATCAACTTTACGCACGGTTTGTGTAAATGTCGACTTGAAAGACCTTTAACGACTCTTTCTGAAATGAAAGTATAAAGTTGGATAACTAACTTTAAGGAAATTTAGGCCAACCTTAACTTTCCGTAAATCTTCACTTTCCTGGTATGGAAAGAGACAACTTGAGCCCCAGTAATTTCCTTCTTTGCACTAACCTCACTGAGCTGTGGCTCGCGATGGATATATTACAGACCTAATTTAAGCTACTGTAGTTTTACGCTCCCTGTGCGTTTGTTTTAAGATAACCTTTGCACTAGCCAGTAGATCTAAAGCTGACGTGAAAAGCTTTGTTACAGAGAGTAAGAGAATTGAAGTGAAGTTTAAACTAAGTTGTTGCTTAAAGTTGGCTAGAGTGTATTTCAGGGGCGGATATAGGGGGAGGGTGCAGGGGTGCGCCTCCCCCCCTTAAGATGAAGCCTTTTTCGTCGTATTTGCTTTTGAAATTTGTTTATCTCACCGGTTAGTGACGTCATGCCTTAGAGGTGCACCCCCTCCTAAGAAAAATCCCGGCTGGATCCGCCCCTGTGTTTGCCAACTTTATACCAGCAAATAAAAGTAAAGTATGATAGTTTGCCACACGATGTTATCACTTGTAATATAAATGGCCGCGTTTACATTAGCTTTAAGCCAGCTTTGCGTCAGCTTTACCCACGGTGGACCTTTAACAACATAGTTGGATGACTAACTTAAAAGAGATTTAAGCCAACTTTAATTAAGTTTCCGTAAATCCTTTATTTTCATGCTATGGAAAGAGACAAGAGTCTTGAGAGATCTTGAGACAATGATGCATTTAATTTTTTTTTTGTACTTACCTCGGATGTGTCTACCCATGGGTATATTGACGGCGAATGCTGACCTTTCATATCGTGACCTACCTGGAGAAAAGTTTTATTGAATATTCGCCATTTTACAGCACGCGGCCATACATTGCACCATCGAACAACAACTGAACAAGAACTACCTCAAAAATATCAGCCAATAACTTCTTTCTACAACTTGCTGCTGGGATTACTGCTGTTCGATTTTAGATTGATTAACACCTTTTTTGTTATTTTTTCTGCCAATTTGCTGCCGTTTTGAGGTTTTTCTCCTCAATATACCGCAATTTTGACCATGGAAGAAATTATCTTCTTGTATTATAAGATTTTATCTTGCAGCGAAGATTGGTCCCTTTATCTCTTTGAAAATGAGGGCAAAATTCTCACTGTACCTGAAGAAGGCTTGTTTGGCCGCACACCTTTAAAAAGAACATCTACGTTGTGTCGGTTTCTGCCTTAATATTTATTTTTAAATTTGTGTATTTGAAGCCGATTAGATCACTATTGATTCAACGTATACCAGCAGAATTATTGTTCCGGTTGCTTGCTTAAACATTTTAAACTTATCTTTTCCCTTGTTTGATCTCTAACTCAGCACGATGCAATATTAGTTGCGAGAAAAAAAGCTTTTCTAAACAAGAGGATCTCGAACATGCACTGGTCTGCACTTACACGCATTAAAGCCAGGACTGATAATTAGACATACGCTACACCCAGGTTGATAGGTTTTCAAGACAAGTGCCTTGATCAGGTAAGCTACTGTAGGTATCTGCCAGCTAAGATCGACTTAAAATAACGCCACTGAAAGTGTCTTTCATAAAAATGCTGGAATGGTGTTCAATTTGCCTTACCTCGAAAATGAGCTATAAAAAAAGAAATACTATGCAAAACCTATTTTGGGCGCGAACGTCCTTGACCCAATGTGCGGCAACTTGACACACGGTATAACGTAAATGTAGCTTTAAAGACCTTTAAAGACATTTTAATGTGAGCATAAAGTTGGATGATTCACTTTAAGGAGATTCAACCTAACTTCAATTTTAAACAAGACTCTTGAGAGAGACAATTATGTCTTTCTTTGCACTTACCCCAGGCCATGGATACTCAAACGGAGATTGCGGAATTGCAATTGATGTATAGACATGCTGGAAAAAAAAATTGTGTTTTCAGTACATTGGCCTTTCTTTCAGGGGCCCCGGTTGTTCAAACCAAAGAAACAGATCACATTTTTGTGAATTCGTCATTCGTCATCTAGCTCATTTTTTTTCCAATCGTAACCTCCTTTGTTCTATTTGCGATCATTGGTACCTTTTTTATTATTTTTTTTCTGTCAGTTTAGCTTACGTTTTGCACTTATGTCCAGGATTTAACGCAAATATTGTTTAATTAGTACTTCAAATTTGACAGGGTTATTTGACATTTCCATATTACTTCATATTTAATAGAATTGTGTGTGTTTTGGTGACTTTTTACCAGTGAGGACACTTTGAGATGCTTATCATAAGGAATTTCAATCTCATTAGCGTTCAATCCTGGACATATCTGGTTATCTTGCAGCGAAGAGAAGTCCCTCTATCTTTTGGAAAAAATAGACGAAATTCAGTTGAAAACTCAGGTATTAGTAACGAAATTCAGCTTTTTTTATTCCTTATCTTTAACTTTGCCTGATCCCTAACTGAGTATAGTGTAATGGTAGCTGCGAAAAACTATTTTGCAACAGGATTCAAACCATTTTACATATGAAGCACAGCCAGGATTGATTGCTCATACGGTATGTCCAGGTTAATAGGTTTTGATGACTGGTTTCTTCATCAGTTAGCGGTACCCGCGTGGACGCGCGCCCACGCAATTGCAAACGCACAC
This sequence comes from Platygyra sinensis, assembly GCA_019787425.1. NCBI lineage: Eukaryota > Metazoa > Cnidaria > Anthozoa > Scleractinia > Merulinidae > Platygyra > Platygyra sinensis. The sequence continues at coordinate 27,730 of JAHPZR010035719.1, forward strand.
ACTCACGGAAACACTCGCTCATGCACGCACGCAAGTAATTGCACACGCTCGGACGAGCGCAAATGTACATGCATATAGGCACAGAAATGAATATAGATATTTAACGAAAATTAAATCAGATTGAATTTAATTCATATCTGAACACTTCTGGTAGCAATCTTTGTAGGAAGGGGATAACCTTGACTTAAAAAGAGGCTACCTCTAAAGAGACGTCAGTTTCCTTGAAAATACTTACGTCAGGGATTTTATGGAAGCCATCTACCACCCGAACTTGGTCTGGAGGGTCTGCTATCACATGAACCTGTGGTGAAAAAGAAAAACAGAAAAAAATTGAAGATTGTGTGTATTGTTGGCTCTGATGGCGTTTATAACACCATGATACTTAAGCCTTTAAGTCCCGATATGGCACAAAATGTTATAACAAGCTTAATATTTGGCCAGTTCGTTTCAAATTTGGACACCAAAAGGATCTTTGAGAGATTTTACATTGGAAGAATAAAATCATATCCCTCTCCTGAATTAGACTTGATTAACCACCTCTCAAGTCTTTTACACTTTTGCGCTTTACGGTTTAACGGTCAAGTGAATATCTGATAAAAATCTAGCAGTCTACCGAATATATTTAAGGAATAAGGAATTTTCAACGTTTCCATTTTTTACTTTGCAGAATCCTCAATTTAACTTGCGACATCTTGTGAGTCTGTTGTGGTGATTTAGCACGTACCCCGAACGAGTGGTTAGGGTTCGAGATATGCAATCTATGATAGAAATGAATTGATCCTACCTCTTCTGCTTGGGATTCTCTTCGGGTTGTTACATCAAACATCAGGAAAATGAATAATGCTGCCCTCACAAATGACAACTCTTTCCGAATCATGACGTTCCTCTGGCATGGGCAATGTTTCGTGTTGATATGAAGAAATTCTGTAGCGAATCGAGTTTAAATTGCCTTAACAAAGGGAACGAAATAATGCCCCTTTGTGAAACATTACTTTGAAGAAAGATGGATTGAATTGTTTACTGAAAGACAAAAATGGATTAGTTTCGATCAGACATTGTGTATAAAGCTATTAAAGTGAAGATTAATTAGTTCTTTGTTTGTAAAGTTTTGTTCATGTGCGAAAAACAGCCGAATATGCTCTCCCATGGAAAACCTTCATCTGAAAGAAAATTAATTAAATTGCAGTAAGGTTAGCTAATTATTGAACATCAAACAGTCATAAAAGAAAAATTGTATCTTATTCATCTTATTCCAAGTGCTTTTGAGTTGGGCAGTTTGCTCGCGTGGCTCAGTGATTTAATCAAATTAGTGTGGGTGTAAAAGTTTCTTTCAATAACTCGAGAAAATTCTCAACGAAATGGCAACAAGATCTTCATAATATGTACATTATTTAATCGGGTAAAGTTTTGTAACTCCAGTAGATACGTGCATAACACGACCAACATGAGGGGAGGTGAACTTGGGTACTGGATGACACGATTTACTACTAACATCTATTTTGCTAGGGAAAAATTTAAAGAAACTTAGTTACTTATTACCTATTATAATGACCACATGCACAGAGATATTGGCTAAAAGTCCTCAGCACTACTGGCCACCAAGACAGGACATGATGAAAACATAACATTTAATCTATTTAAATTAAATGAAAGGAATCAAGCATTTTATTGAAGCTAGAATAGGAGCCTCCCGGTTAGTCCTTTAATTTCGAAACAAGACCAATGTATAAATTCTCCTAACAATATTCATGCAAATTTTAACTAGACAGGTGTTGAGAATACAGCCGAAAATCATAAAGCAAACGATACTGTCGTGATGTACTACCAAGTTCTCACAACTGACATACAACTCAGTGTATAGCTATCAGTAAGGAGATTTAACATTCCACGGCTTTTGACTGAACAGATTGAAATGTCCTAACATCTGCTTTTTCACAAGACCCTCCGCGTAGCTAGAGAAAATGGAAAATCGCTGTACTTGAAATAAAGGCTTTTTACACAAAGATATATTCTTATCTAATATCGACCTTCATACAGACAAACGTGTCAATTTCAGTTTCTACGTTAATGAGCTAGTTTCGCTGACCTCCTCTGTGACTTAGAAAAATAGAGATAGTCTTGTAATCGATGTAAGACGTGTGAGCTGTAAGATATTGTATTGTAACTAGTTTTTGTGTGTTGCATTAAAAAAAAAACTGAATAGCCTTGTAGAGATAGACGTGTGTGAGCCCAGAATTCAATTCCCGAAGGAGGTGCTTTCCGCTGTCGTTCAAGCAATAAGAGAAAATTTAAATTGTCCTTCCTTAGTAAATACAGAAAGGTCAGAAAGCAGGGGCTCTCTCAGAAATCCCTTTCAAACGTGTACACTGTGATAAGTGAACGTGATGGAGATGATTTGTATCGCTAAGGTTGTGTCCAGGAAATTAGTATTTAGTCTAAGAACAAGCCTGCAATTCCAGTCGCGAGATCGCTTTGAGGGTAGGCCTAGTCTTTATTAGACACGCCATTAGGTCTTTGAAGTTAGTCAATCAATAGCTGTGGCCATCCGTGGAACCCTGGGACCGATCACCACATTTTTGATCTTTTCAAATAAATGATGTATGTATGTATGAATGGTGTCACGAACGTTTGTAGTTCTCGTTTACTTCGTCTTGCCCTGACAGACTATTTCGGTCCGCCATGAATGTTATTTAGTTGTGGCATCGTAAATAAGAGCGGTTTTATTCGTTTTAAATGGCTGACACATTGCGTCTATGAGTGGATATACAGATAGTAAATACTGTATCCTGTCGATGCTCAAGTCTTACCAACCGACTTGTCCAAGAACGCGCCACTGGAGCATGCATGTGAAAATCAGACTGAACATCGGCCACTAGTATAACCCTGAGGAAAAAAACCTTGAAAAAAAAAAAAACCCTGAAAAGAGTTCAAGTTGACTCTGTCACCAGGGAAGATTAAATTTTTTCAGCCAATCAGATGCAATCCCAAAACAGGTCATTGGGGGGTTTTCCGTCGCTCGGTGACCTTTGTATGTTTTTCACTCTTGGTAACCGTTGCACGTTTTCTTGCTCTGGGCACCGTAACCCCAATACTTATGGCGCTTCGAGTTCTGAGTACTATGACTTGGAAGGTTGATTTCCCAGGCGATTAGCCACATCCCTCTTCCCCCAGGTTCTGAAAACAGTCATAAGAAAATTGCTCTTAAAGGGACACAGTCACTTTTGGGACCGCGCTGACTTGGATACTAGGACACTAGTTTTTCTCACTTTCAAAAAAGTTCACCCCAACCTGGAATCAAAGTTCATCAAGAAATCGGCTCCAATTTTCGCAGTGTTTCGCTTTATTTTTAATCGTTTTCTGAAAAACCTCTTTTTGAATGTCCTTTTGCTCATCCTATGGTATTATTTTTATCAAATCTGTTTAAAAACAGTATGCATCGAGTCTTCGTTATATGCCAAATAGCTTTGAAGTGGTATCTTATGCGCATGTGCACCAGCTGACTGTCTCCTTTAAAATCAATGATCCGGCCTGATTGGCCCAACGAGTACCACAAAACGGTATCTCTTTCAAGAAATAATTGACAATCATCCTATGAGCAAGCATTGAATATGGATGGTGGATGATCTCATATCCAACAAGCGCAAGTGCAACAATTGTTTGATTAAAAACGCCACCATAATATAGAAAACTAAATTACAACTTTTAACACCCTTCCCCCTCAAAAAAGACGTATGCTTACCATATTTGTAGAACATGGTATAATGGCTAAGCCAATGAAAAACTCTCGCATTGTATTATTTAATGATCCAGTTTTTAGAAATAGCTGTTATCACAGTTTTCAGCAGATTCGATCACAGGAGCCAAAGGAGTCCATTCTGCTTTGAATTGACCCTTTCGTCTTGTCTGTATGCCTTTTTACAAAAGAATATTTGCTCAACTGTAATAACAGCTACTGGGGTCGATTTAAGTCCAAGACAGGTTTATAATACAATGAAATGAAAAATGGGGAATTCTATAAAGTCCCTAGTCAGTGAGAGATAGCATAGGTTGTTTATAACAGAGAATTTATTTTCTTTTTCGTTTGTACCTTCCACTGGTTGTTTTTAACGGAAATTTGTAAATAAAGATTTCAAACAAAGCGAAACACTTTTTTAAACGACAGTCAGACTAAGAAAAACAATAAAACAAAACAAGCATAAAGCGTGAAATTCAGGAACTGTATATACTCGAATTAACTTTCACGTCTTCAGTATACTACTGCGATGTTGTTTCCTCAATGAAAGGAAAGTCACTTTCTACAAACGTTAAAACTACGTAAGGAACACAGTGTTCAAAGTATCTGCTGTACAAAATAATATAATATAGAATCTAAAACCGTAGACTTCACAAAGAAACAAAGTGGCTTTTGAACAACTTTCTTTAAGCGAGACTTGTCTGAACAATACAGATGTACAGGATGTGGAAGAGAGCATCTGGTTCTAGCAATGGCATGAACATGCAGTGGACAAACTCTCATAAATCAGGGGACTTGATATCCTTGACCAGAGTATTGTTGCTGACATGAAACAAAAATTGCTCCTCATTTCTAGAAGCCAATTGTAGAAGCTTTGAATGTCTTTGAACAGACTTCGAAAATAGCAGCTTCTTCCTCAATTTATATTTAATTTTTCCTGTTGGGAGAAAACAGAAAAAGAAAATTTGATAAGGTAATGTAAGGTACTGTAAATGTTAAGACTACATCAGGCCCACGTGTCACATAGGATGTTGCTGGAGATTTTAACCCTAACCACACTATGCTGGATAAATTTGAAAATGCAGCGTTATTTCTACAGCTAGGTCTACAGGTGACACTCATCTTTCAAGAAAACAAAGCTTTTATGAAAACGCTCTAATTTCAAACTGGACGTGTTAGAAAACACTCACCATACATTTTAGTGTGGACAGTAAACAATTAGCAAAAATCATAATGCCATGATAATCACGTGATTCTTCCCACCAAGTCTTCCTCAAACACAGATCCAATCAATGATTGGTGATTGTTGCATTTCTAAGAGTTACACTTTAACACACAATATGTAGCAATACCTTGTGTTTAGGTGCTATTTTGACTAGATTGGCTGTCTGATCTTTGTTCTTTGCCTTTTTCTTTGACATATTCATTTTCATCTCTTGGCTTTGCACCACCAAATATTGCCATCTGTTGAACACTGGAAGCCACTTCATTAACAGGATCTTTCACTGTACGTGGCTTAAGTTTTAATTTTGGCCTGCCAGCTAGTTCCTCTGTTGAAATAACAAAAAAAAAACCAATACATTGCTTTTCCACTAAGTTCTAAACTACAAACTGAAATTGTTTATATCTTTAAGAGAAATCTCAAACACATTATTGGCAATAATTTTATTATTAATTTTTGGTCAAAGGTATCTCTAACTGCCAGATAGACAGATGACCTTTATTTATACATGATAACATTTAAAGCTACAAGCTTGTGGGGTTGTAATTAATGAATTACATATTCATCAACATTTCTTACCTGCTGTTGGTTCCCGAAAATCGTCTTGTCTTGGAGGTCCTCTCCTGTCTCCTCCATACCCACCTCTACCACCTCCTCCATGTCTTCCCCCTCTTCTTCCTCCGTCATCTCTACCACCCCAACCTCCATCATCTCTGCCACCCCAGCCACCATCATCTCTCCCACCCCAGCTTCCTCCACCACCTCCTCCACCCCAGTTACCATGACCACCTCCTCCTCTATTGCCCCAGTTTCCACCTCCTATGAAAAAGGAAAGCAAGGCTTTTTAACATGATCAATGTGCTTGATATTTGGCAAAAAAAAAACATTTCTGCAAATGCAAATGTCCTTTTTTTCAAAACACTAGAACTAAGAAAAGTCACTAGAGTAAAAAACAAATCATAGGGACAAAACCAATACGCAAACTGTCCATCACAATGTCTTAAAATGGATTAACTGCATGAACATAAAATATGCCATTTCCATTTAGAAACGAGACTCAATTTAAGTACTAAACAAATTACCTTGACCTCCATGTCTTCCCCCTCTGTCATCAAATCCACCTAATAAGCCAATATAAACAGAACAGTTTTCAACTGAGTGTTGTAAAACAAAAACCAAAGTGATCGCTCTAGCCACTAACAAATGACACAGACAAAACAGTGAACCAATCAAAACTCAAAGTAATCACATGGAGCAGACATAAAATGCAGCAAAATGTGGGGGAACAAGTCACAATTGGGTTTGGTTTCACTACTTACATACATGAAAAAGCGGCAGGAGTTCTTTATGCCAATGTTGTAGCTTAGTAAAGCAAAACCAATTACCTTTTGACACTCAAATAAAAATTGCTCCAGTTTAAGTTTTAGGATCACAACCACTTAGGCGGAGAGGTATTTAAGTCTAGGCCATTTCAAGGATATTAGACTGTTCACAGTCCCCTATTTTTCCGTGCGATCGTAGATGTGGATCTTGGTTGCTTAATGCGGGAGGCTGTAGGGAGCGGTAGGGAGACTGTAACAGCTTCACTCTGTCTCGTGTTCAAGGGGCGTGGGCGAATTTTGGCGCCTCCATTGATCAAATCAATTAACAATTTCTTCCCTGGAGAATCACGGAAATATGATATCGTTTACGTGTTGCTGTATACAGTTGTGAATTTTCGAGACATTTTAATTAAGGTCCTTCAAGTTAGCATTGCTCACGAAATCGATTCAATGCAGTTACTAAGTTGAGTCGAGGGAGGAAAAATCTCTTCTTTGACTGCAAATAGGCGACAAAGCCCGCAAGTTCGGATGCGTGCCGTGTTTGTGGCGTTAATTTCAAAACTTCAGTCGGTGATTACGGCGGAAAGAACAAATACATTTCGACCGGAAATCTATTTAAGATCTCTGAATGGGCTGGAGTAGACAAATTTCGCCTTGCAAATCTTTTGAAAATACATCGCGGTGTTGAAATGGATCCACAAGATGGAAAATCTTCCCGTGAACGAGAAACCGCCTCTTTTTGCTCGCGCTTTAACATCAATCCTCCAAGACTAGAAGCAGACAGACGATCAAAATCAAAACGGTCTCCAGAATTCTTCTGAAATCGATGTCATTTTGGCCCGAGCTGCGAAGTGATGAATGCCACTTCCTGTCACTCAAGTTGTCATCGCTCTTCTGCGCTCTGATGAACTTTATTGTCCGTCGACCAATCAGGTGTTGCCGTTGCTGGAGCAACTAACGCCGTGAACGCGAGACAGAGTGAAGCTGTTACAGTCTCCCTATTTTTTACGCCCCCTCACCCCCGCTATTAACCACCCCTACCCAAGGGCATTTTGTTCTCTCCCCAGTTTCGCTCGCATCAAGAGACCAAGATGGCGGCCCGGTCGAACTGAACGATCAATATCTACGATCGCACGGAAAAATAGGGGACTGTGAACAGTCTACAAGGATATAGACATGTCACAAGTTTATTATAATTGGATTTAACACCATTACAGTGCGTTTCACAAAACTTTTGACAAACGGTTTCCGAAGTTCATTTGAAATTCCCAAAGTTTGCTAAGAATTTGGCAATTTCATCACATACTTGTCAATCAAATTGTGAACTTGGAAATGAAGTGAATTTCACATGGAACTTCATTGGGAAGTTAACAACTTCATTGTGAGAGAAGTTTGTGTCATTGGTTCAAATTGTCTGGGAATTTTCTTAGCCGTTGTGGTTACGTCGATTAGGAATTACTAGCTTTAAAATGGGTTATAAAATGTTGCAACTGACTTTTCCCAGATGTCATCGGACACCTGCCTAAGAATCGAATACAATTACTGTTGTGTTGGTTTATTCTCGGGTAGCTTCAGATAGAACTTCCACGCATAGTGGTTTAAAAGTATTTTACATTTAAATCTATAAGAGATAAAAATAAACCTTTTTACAGGACATACGTCATTCTAGAAATAGCGTGAAAAAAAACCCAGAATAGTTCATTTCCGTGTTGTTGAACTCTTGTATTTACCACTGCAAACCAGATGCTAGTCGTGCCATCTGTCTGTGATGATCCCTCTGTACCTCAAATAATTTACATTTCAAAAGTAAACATGATCAAAAAATAAGCCTTACTTGGTTGAGAAATGTTTTCACTTTGTTTAAATTCATTTGTAGTTATCTTATCAAACCAACTACATCGAATGACACAAACTTCGCTTGTGACAAACTTTGCAAATTCCCAACGAAATTTGGCGTGAAATTCACAACTTCATTTTGAAGTTCACAATTTGATTGACAACTTCATAATGAAATTGCCAAGTTTTGTGAAACACACTGTAAGCCCTCTTGTAAAATAATGGTCTTTTTTACTAAATTGAAAAATATATTATTAAGTTACTAAATTCCCATATAGCATAGACCATTTGAAAGGTATTGATCATTGTGTTTCATAACAAAATATCAAAAAATTATTAACAGTTTTGAAAGAAATGAGTTTAAAATGTAAGAGGCTAAGGTTACAAAAAGTTGTTTTTTTCTGTATGTTTAGATATTCCACTTGACTGGGCCTTGATGAGCAAATTTAAGGACTGAAACGACAGAGATAAAACAGTGAACCAATCACTCACCAAGGGTTGGAGCCATGGCCTTGGAAAATTAATTTTAAATCTAACAGGATTTTGCTTTGAATCAGCACTGAAGCAGGTCAATCCAATTTTCTTATAACAGCCTGATTACTCATTGGAAGTTTAAATCATTCTATTTGCACGGTTAAGGTCAGGTTCAAAATTAATTCAGTTACATATCCTATCGGGCATCTGACAGGATGCGGTGGTGCGGATCTGCATAATTCGCCTATTTCCGCATCCTCTGCATCCTTGGTGCATTTTTCCGCACAAACTGAGAAAATTGCCACATATAAGTGAGAAAGCAACTGCTTACCATCCTCAGAAGCAAAAATAGCGAAGAGATTGATCATTTTGAAGAAGGTTTTCACCCGAAACAGCGACCAAAACACGCCTTTTTGCTCGTAAACAATTTTAAACTTCCAGGCGTTCCAAGCAGCTTCTGGTGATGGCCTGGGTTCTAGTTTTCGGACTTCTGGTATTCAGTTTTCCTTGTCCGATTTAATGCCTGGTTACTAAGCTTCGGAGAAACTGCGTTGAACGAGGACAACGAATGGCAGCAAAAGGTCAAACGTCATGAAGGAGTTAAATTCTCGGAAAGACATTAACGTGTATTTTATATGTTTGAAAAAGCCAACAAGGGAACAACTTTATTAATTTTAGAAATTTCTGCATAATCTGGCGTATTTTCTGCATAATCATCACTTTCATCCGCATAATATAGCTGAAAATTTCCACATAATTTTCCATTTTTTTCTGCACCCTATCAGATGTCCTGTCCTACTGACAATGATTGTTTATCTTTTGCCCTTATTTTGGACATTGGCTAGATGGATAAGCACCCCCAAACAACTGACCATAATGACCCTCACCTCTGTTGCCTCTTTGGCCCCCTCTGCCGCCGCCACGGCCCCCATCTCGACGCCCCTCAGCAACATCAACTCTGAGTGTTTTCCTCTGCTCTCCAATTAACTAGTCAACAACATAACACAACATACTGATTAGGAAGTAGAATGCACAAGTGGACTACGTTATGGCTAAAATGGTTGTAGTCTGGATCTACCTGTTCTATAATAAAAGGTTTCTACTGGGATTTCATTGACATTCACAGGTAGCTGTAGTGTAAGTACAAGTTCTATAAGTAGGTTTATGTAGTTAGAGTAGCATAACTAAAACAGCAATGCAATGTAAAAAAAGTCTTAGAATTTAGTGGTAAATCACTAAGCTGATGATTCTTTTTATTCTCATTTCCTTTTAGTTTTAACCTACTCACATGCTGCTACAACAGGAAATGATGTTTGATTACTTACTGCACCATCATAACTTAATGCTTCTTTGAGTGCGTCAACGTCTTCAAACTCAACATAGCAGAAGCCTGTAAGTTTATAAATATTTGTACAAAACATAAGATTATAAAACCCATGTCACACTATCTTGGGTGACCAACTAGCATGATTTTCAAGGAAAATAACATTACAGACCCAAACTCCTTTTCCAACAAACAATTAAATAATTCTGATTGGCAAAACTGATATTTACCTTTGAATTTATCTGTCTCCCTGTCCCTCACCAAACGAATACTTCTGATAGAGTTCTGATGACAAAAAGGAAAATTACTCTTATTGACAGTGGACAACTCCAGGCAAATAATTACCAGAATTAACCCGGTAAACAAAAATGGGACAAGAATGGTTAAGGTTGATGAAGATAATATCAAATTAAGATTACCAACATTTCTCAACATGACTCCTTTAAGTCAACAAACACAGTGGTTAAGTAGATTTCTGGCTAGAAACAGCAAACCTTGATCACCATCCCCCCTCCTCCTCAAGGCAAGTTGCATGTATGTATGTGTAATTATTTAATTGGCCACTCCCCATGGGGGCTTTTCAGGACCAATGTAAACAAACAATTTATTTATTTATTTATTTATTTATTTATTTATAAATAAATATTCAAATAAACATAACTAGGCCAAGAATCCCAGCTGGTGGGAGGCAGACTAGTTGACTATTTACAAGTTGGCTATTTAAATACTATTAAATGAAGATCATAGACATAAGTATATGTTAAAGAAATCAAAGTAATCCATCGGCCTTGAAATGTTGCATTTGGGAGGTGTGTGTAAAAAAGAAGCAAACTTCCAGCTGTTTACACCCATATGAATGTCTTCGAACTCTCCGATCGTGTACACAAGATGTTCTCTAGGTATACTGAGCTGTTCTGATCTGTAGCATTCACTTTGCTGAATCTACATTATTTGGTGCCCTCCAACATCTACATGTATAATGTGTATTTCCTGTCAAGGCTGAACAGAAATTACAAGGTAAAAAACCAGTAGGTATCGAAAATATGAAGACTAAACTTTAGTAAAAGTCAAGTGAAAACAGGAGAGAGTCTATAGCCCTTCCTGTGTGAATACAACCACAAGGTCCTTAAACTCAGTTCCAGAGCCCAGACACAGTTTTGCTCCAAAAAGTCGATTTAGGCAGCTAAAACAGCACCTTCAGTTAGGATTTGACAAAAATAAAATTCACCATGATTTTAAGCACGTTTGAAACTATAGATTGGGTGAATAAAAGAGGATACGAAAATTTCGTTTCAGTAGCACTTTATGTTGCTAGACCACAAGAAAACATGCATCACCTAAGAGGAATCCCCTTGGGGGAATAACTGGTTAGTTTTTGGCTTAAAGAAGTAAAATAAGGGCTGATCTTAATTTTGAACAGCCACTGCACAGCTAAACTTTCTTCGATTTTCTTGATTTTCTACACCATGGAGATGTCATAGCCCACAAATCGTCAACGTGTTTCAATGAATGAACACTGCTGATCGCAAACATCGCAAAATTAAAATGGCGGGTAGTCTTACCAGCTTTGATCATAATGAAATTATACCTTAATGTCGTCGAAGATCACGTCAAGATCTCCTTGAACCGTATCTGGTGGAAGTCCGCCGACAAACGCAGTAAATGGAGGTTCTCTTGGAAGAGGTTTAGGACCTCGATCTCTATGTCCCCCACCACCACCGCCACCACCGCCACCACCACCACCACGCCGTCTTCCTCCACCATAGGAAGCCCCATAATCCCTAACAGAAACAGATTTCAGCCGATTTTACACTTGGAAACGAAAAACGAAACTGAAAGCAATGGTGTCCATCTCTTACCTTGGACCATCACCAAAACTGTCGTAAAATCCGCTACCCCTGCCACTTCCACTGTTACCGTCGAAGTCGTCCGCCATGTTGGCCGAACAGAACACAGACCATAATTGTTTTTACCAACACAATGAAGCGAGACAGTAGACCGTGCCATCAGCGGTTACTCAAGGAGCAAACTTGTCTTCAAGCATTTCTTCTTAAACTGTCCCTCAACTGAATTCATCATGGCGGCCATGATGGAAACCTCCGAAGGAACCACACAGGGTAAGTATGAACAAAATAGACCATGATTCTGTGGAGTTTTTTTTCGCAATCCTCAAATTTTGGTGGTACGTGACTGTTGTTTGATTTTCATTTTAAGAAACAGAAGATCGAGCACGTCTGAGGTTCCAAGTTGAATTAGAGTTCGTCCAGTGTCTGGCGAACCCTCATTATTTAAATTGTAAGTTGTTTACTTTGTGTAACATAATTATGAAGCTTATTGACGTTGATATTTAATGTTTCACAATACTACAGTTATATGCTTGTGCCTGTGTACACAGCCGTGGGCGTTAATTACGGCAAGATAATAATGATTGTCACAAAACGTATCATAAAAATCCCTTGCTCAGCAAACACCAGGATGAAAGAAAACTGCAAGAGTCAAAGCTAATGACATGCCAATATAATTTCTCAAAGGGAGTTTACTGCACCCTTCAATACCACGCGAACTCTATTCGATCGATGGTTTTGTGTTTTTGGTTGCATCAATCACCTTTAGCAAAGGGATATGATGGCAGAGTGTATTGTGCAGTTACAGAAAATATCCATACTTCCCCATAGAAGGGATTGGAATTTCCAGAGGGGTGGGGTGGTCTTAAAGAGAAACCCCTTCCATGGGGGAGGTAAGGATATTTTTTGGAATTACACATTTAGAATTGAGGGGGCTTACAAGTGTGCACCAGTGGCACTAACTTTTAGTGGGCATTTGTAACATTATTTTAAAATAATAAAGCATCCCCACTACCCCCCCCCCCCCCCCCTGGCTTTGCCATTCCTGTAGCAGAATTCTTGGGAGAACAGACGTTTACTGCTGGAGGATCAAGGTTGTGATTGGTAGATTTCAATCTGTGCTCTTTGTTTCTTATTTTAAAGTGTTAGTTGTTGTCAGAGTTATGATTGACTGCAGCCAAAAATGGAATTTTAGTAAGGATTTGAACTTCAGGGTTTGGATAATTGAGAAGTGCAGTAAGCCTGTTGTCACCATAATTGCAAAATAACTCAAGTTATGCAAAGCATTATTTGGGTTTCAGGGGAAATAAAACCAGGCAGTCACACATCATTAAAATACCCTCGTGTGACCTTCTACAGGCACTTTGCCTCTTGATGAATTAGATGTTTTTTTTAAAATGATAATCAAATCAGTTGTATTTACTTCTATCCACAGTTCTAGCCCAGAGAGGTTACTTTAAAGAGCAGTCTTTTGTAAATTACTTGAAATATCTGCTCTACTGGAAGAAGCCAGAGTATGCCAAGTTCTTAAAGTGAGTAGAGGTTTTTGGTACAAATATACAAAAAAAAAAATATATTAACTAGTGACTGTTATGGAAGAGCAAAATCATTATCACTGATCAAGCATTTTTTCTAATCTTATGATTGATCTATTTCCCTCATAGATACCCTCAGTGTCTACATTTTCTTGAACTTCTCCAATATGAACATTTTCGAAGGGAACTTGTTAACCCTGCCTGTGCTAAGTTCATTGATGAACAACAAATTCTTCACTGGCAGTATTACTCCAGAAGAAGAATGAGGATCAGTTTACCAAAAGCATCTGGACTAACAGGTGCTGGGTCTGAGGCAGAACCATCTTAAACAGTGAAAATTCCTTGTTTAAAGTGTATATTAAAATGTATACCATAGTGTAAAAATGCTTCAAGCTCTACTTATCTTCCCAAGAGAGTAGATGTAACATGGTTTGTTTCAAGCGCACCAGCTGACAGGCCAAATTCACGACACTGACAGCTTTGTTTGTTATCCAATTACTTGTAGTGTTTACAGCACTTGAATTTCCACAGAAATGTGACAACCATTGAGCAAAGAAATTTGATACTTTCTTTGATACATCAAACCATAGTTAATAGAGGGGAATGGTTATGAAACTCGTCAAAGTTCGTTGTTGTATGTTGTTGTTCTGTTTTCTGGCCTTGACCCTGAAGAAAACACAATTATTATAGTTGTTTACTCCGTACTGAGGAACTAACCAGTAGAAACTTTTTGGTTACGTAATTCATGCATAGTGTGCGAGGGCCAAACAAAAGATTGTGCAGGGTCGCGGAGCATCCAACATAAATCTTAGCATCTTTGTTTGCTCCTTTGATGTTTGCCGGGCTTCAAAACTAGTTCCCTCTATCACCTATGATCAAACTGATATTGAGATAACATTAACTCTCAAGTATTCTCAAGTAGACAGGCAGTTGGCCTCATTTATATGATTTATACAATTACATGCAATGCATGTGATATGTAGCAGGGGTTTCAGTGGGAGGGAAACTGCATCTCCTAGGTGGGCGAAGCTTTTTCAAATGAACTTCTTTCCAAGGTTACTCTCTTCTAGATTGTCAAACCAGGTGGGCAAAATAGTCTTCAGTCAGTGAATTTGCATTGTGCCTGGCCCTTATGAAACTCCTAGTTGATACCACATCTAAACAAAACTTGAGAGGTGTTACCTTCAAAGTAAAGCTTGATGTGGGAAAGATTCTCTATCACTACTTAGAAAACAGTTCTAAGAAAGCACGCACGCTGATTGGTTAAAAATCGTGTTTGTATAACTCAATGGAGATACAGAACTAGCGCGCGCTGTTGACGTAGTGATGGCACGAGCAAAGAGAATGTACATTTTGATATCCAAAGTTAACAAGTTGTTTTCCTTTTTCTTGTCGTGGTGTTTTCTAAAAGAAATAGAAAACATGTACTCCGTGTTTCTATCAAGTTATACAAACACTTGTGAAAATTTGGGAGAACTCGAAAAAGCTGTGGAAACACTCGCCTGTGGCTCGTGTTCCCACAGCATTTCTCGTTCTCCCAAACTTCCACTTGTGTTTGTATGACTCGATAGAAACACGGTACATGTTTTCTATTTCTTAATTATCATCTTGTAATGATTATCGTAAAGAATCAAAATTTTTAGCTTAGAACTGAGCCATCTCTTGACCTCCAATATCCAGAAAAAAGTGCTGTTAGAAGAAGTTCTTCGAAACTGATTTTGTGATTAAAAATTACCGCTCAACAGTCATTTTTAAGTTTGGTAGAAGAATAAACTTGAAAATGACTGTTGAAGGGTCCAAACGTTGTTCACTTATAGTCTGTTAGTTTTTATCACAAAGTGCTGTATGGTGTGAAGAGGCATATAAAACAACAACACCTTGCTTGCAACTTTTTTCTTTCATAATTATTAAATAATTATTTGTAAACTAGAATGTATTAATAAAGATTCGATAAATTAAATGTACAAAGAAGTAATGTCTTTAGTTAATATATAATTTGTAACTAATTCTTCAAAGCAGAAAAGCCTAATTTGTTTATGTGTGAGCTTATTGAATGGTACACACTTAAACAATTCTACTGCTTTAAGCTAGTTACCACTTTGTCCCAAATGACATGGTTAAAAATGGAAAGTAACTTTATATTGAGAATAACGCTGCACCAACACTGATTGGGCATTAAGTGTCAGGTTATTGTAATCCGGGCAAAGGCAAGGAAACTTCATGTGCTACTTCTTAAATGTAGCCTGCATTGCAGCCAGACATGTCACAAAAATCCCCATACTGGCGGTTTTGTCTATCTGTGATGCAAGCTACTTTGTAGCTATCAATATTCAGAGAAGCACAAGGAAATATCCAGTATAATATATCAATGAGACTTAAAGTACTCTCACTTTCCACATCCAAAAAAGAAAAGAAAAAAGAAAACACAACAAAGATAAAATATCAGAACAGGGTATTAATTGATTCTCTCAACCGACTGTACACATGCAATGCAAAAATAGTCTTGTATGTAATATAATTTTGTCAAGTTCAATTGAAAATAAAAATAATGTTGAATAATATGAATTTTATGAGCTACAACAACCAATCGTAAACCAAACAATTGTTTTCATAGATCCTCCAATGTGCTCATGGAAATTGTCTTATATCCTGCAGTCGCTTGGTATTTCCTGGGCATATATGATGATCTTAACCACATTATATCACTCAACAATGAATTTTTCACAGTAAATTTATACAAAAATCAAAACATATACTTTTCCCTGCAAGGCACAAACCAGGCACAGATCCATACTGGTTTCCACAGTTTTACAGAAATCTGTCGGATTTGTCAGAATCACAGACAAACTCAGAAAAGGAGACTTTAAGGAGAAAAATTCAAAACATTTCCTGGAGGAAGATGGCCCCAGACCCTTATGTGCCTTTGGCCCTTGTTTTGGAAATCAGTAACCATTTATCCTAGTTCTGCAGCTGACAAATGTATTGCACGAAAGTTTCAGGCATAGAGCACATATAAATAACTTAGTATTATTGTGGTCTAAGAAGTAAATAAGATAAGTTAAAAAAAGGAAACCTAATAATTATTACTGCAAATAGGCCGGACTAACTCTGATGTTCCTAAGAACAATAAAATGATTAACAAATAAGAAATGCTACTTAATACTTTATCATTTGAAAATATCTGAATGGATCAGACTAAAACTTCAACATACTGTACAAACTGTACACAAATTATGATAAATACATTAAATTGCAATCTTCCAAAATAATATGCATCAAAAACTAAATAATTATAAATTTTGATGTATAATAACAACGGAAACAATTCACCATAAGAAAAAAGGTGGTGGCTGTACATTTTACATCATCAACATCATCATCATCATCATCATTTTATGAACATCATACCTTGTGAACCAAACTAAGCCCACTGGGCATATAAACAGATGTGGTTTAATGGCAGTCGTTTCTACACTAACAACATTGTTTATGTCAAGTTTGAATGACTTACAATTTTTCTTTGTGTCCTTATACGCTCTTTTAGAGTTTTTGTGCATAAAGCATTGATAGTTAAATGTACCAGTTGCCATCTTTTTCCTTACGGTGGATTATAACTCTAAGGTCAATGTACATATTTGACAAAGAATAGATACATGTAACTAATAAACCTAATTACTTTTTAATCTGAGAAATTAGGCTTTATGGATTGCAACAAATTTCTTGGCAAATAATTCTAGTTTACTCGTAAAGAATTCAACAGCTCTATTGCCTTGTCAACCTCATTTTCAGGCACCTGAAAGAAACAAAGATTTATTGGTTTTCCATACTTACTGTACATGTATTACCAAACATTTTCTTTTACTATTGATCTGCGAATTTGGTCATTTCCACTTCAGCCCATCAGGCCAGCATTTATCTTGAGTTTCTATACACGTACCATGAAATGACTTGGAGCATTTCCATCTCCCTCCCGTCCACCTGAATACTGGCCCATTGCAGAGTTGCTGTGAGAGGTAGTCTCTTACCCAAGAATGCAACACAATAACTGCAGCCAGGTTCAAATACAGATGGACAATCTCAAGTCCAGCTTTACCTTATTGCACTAGCCATAAGGCCAGTACAACTCCCATAATGTACAAACCAATAGTTAAGAAAAGAAAGATGATATCCCTAGATTAATAAGTTTCTTTATTCCCATCCTCTTTTTGTGTAATTATGATGCATTGATGCGAAAGGGAGAAATTGGGTGCTGAACTCAAAAATGGTTTACTAGTAATTTGAGGAAGCCTACCACATGCATATTTAGGAAACAACCAACCAAACAATCAAAATTTAACTTCATATGCAATAGTAAGTAGAGATTGCACAAAATATAATCATGATATATTACAATATTGCCATGAGCTCATTGTCTGCACCTCAGAGACAGGGCTCAAGAAATCAAGAAATTAATGTGAATATAATGTGTGGCTGTTAGTTAATTTGAGATATTGCATACAGGGGAGACAAGCATCTTTACTGGGAGCTGGAGACTTTCTGAAAGCATGGAAGGTGCATGAAACTGAGGGCAAACAGTAGGTGATGAGACAGTCTCTCAAGGTAAAGAGTGAGAAAACAGAAATGGAGCAGTGCTACATTTATTAGGAACCTTCAGATTGGACTATGAGTACGAGATTGAGTACGAGTGCGAATTTCGAATTTCAAACCAGTGACGTTTCTAGAGTCCTTGCTCTACATGTTGGTGTTTAGGTAGAGAGCGAAGCTCATGGGATGAGATGGGTCTGTGTTGTGATAATGTGGAGCCTGCAAACTAGAAGTCGTTCTCGTACTCGATCTCGTACTTGTACTCAAATCTGAAGTCCCCTACTTAAGCACTAGAGATCGGGAACGGGCGTGTTTAAACACGAAATGCGTGGTGAAATGGTACTAAAGGTAAGAGGCAAAGTTGTAAGAGATTACCAGTCCAATAAAAGTTGTAATTGTTGCCCGATTTATTCTGTTTGGGGATGGAGCATTAGTTTAATTTTTGAGTTCAGGGGGAGAGGGGTGAGGGTGTGGACACTTTTGTCCAGGGAAGAATTTTTTTTCTGCCTTGGTACTTGCAATTGTTTTGTTTACTAATTTCTTCACAATTTTTCCCATGCTTATTTCTATAAGATTTCCTTCCCAGTCCTATGGCCTAATTTTCTTGTGCAAGAATTTTTTCACACCTCCTTTTAAAAATGAAAATAATGGTTAGCGACTTTCATAATCCATTTCATGTGACTGCTGGAGCTCAGAGCATAATGTCATAGCCGCTGCTTGACAGTAAATATGAGATAAACAAATCATTTTCTTCCCATAACGCTGCCATTTTGATGAGGAATATCCTAGGTGTCAATCTGCGCCCCTTTAACAGAGAGAGACTAGAACAGAAATTACCAAAAGGCCCGTGACGGCAAATTTGTGATTGAAGATGTTTCTTTTTTTCCTTTTTTTTATTTGTGGTGATTAATCCACAGAATAAATTTAGCAACAGATGGAGATTTCAGTGGAACCGTAATACATGTACTTTGTAACTTGGGCTCTTGTCTTTAGTCCCATTTCGCCATTTCGTCATTTTGCTATTTTGTCATTTCGCCATTTTGTGTTTTAAACATGCCCATGGGGAACAGAAAGCAAGGGGTTAGGCGATTTGTGGAAAAGGCGGTTCAATTTAAACACCAACCAGAAAATGTTATTTGTGTCGATGCTATGTGAATAACAATATTTAGGAGTTTTCTAGCACTATTTGTTCTGTTTAAAGGGGCTCAGTCACGGTTAAACGGTTTGAAAAGTTTAGCTAAACTTTTCAAATTCGTTGTTTGAAATCCGTGTCAATCTTCTCCATCCTTAACCATCCTTGTTTCTTTATGGTTTATTATCATCTCTTTGATGTTTTTCTATCTTTATGACGTGTTATTTTCAGGTTTCCTTCAATTTGATGGTAATTTTGTGGATGCTCAAAATACCGTGACTGAGCCCCTTTAAGTCATGCAAGTAGGCTTGGAAGCAATGCTAACTATAAGGTATTAAAACTTATTTCATAATTAATGACTTGTTGATAATCAGGAGTACATACCAACAGATGATCATAAAGGAAAGTGCAGATGTAAAAAGAGCTACACAAAGCGTCAGTTAGTGGTTCAGATAACTGCGCAACTATGCCACTCTCCTCTAAAAACAATACACAGATGGCTTGAAATTAATTCAGGAAAATAAAAAGTGACTGTGAAAAACACATCAGCTCCACCTTTGAATACTTTTGTCAACAATTCCCAATGATGTTAGTTCTCATGTGTCATGTGCCAGGACTTTAGACAGAGATAACTGTTGCAACAGAAGCCAGAGTGTGAAACTGTGAACCTAAAAGAGTCTTATGACCAGCTAAATGTCTTCGAGGTTAACTGCTGGAATCATAAAAATTCACTCATGTGGTATTTTGTATAAAGTATTTGCTAGCGACTTGTTGCCAAAAGAATTTTAAGGCAGCTTGCACCTGTTTTCCACAGCACTTGCCTGACTTGCAGGTCTATACATACCAGGGTATGACCGAGGCCATAAGTACTGATGTAATAAGTGGACATAAGTACATCTGCTAAGGGTTCTGCGATCTGAGCAGCAACACCAGTTTCATCTAGTACACAACACACAACAAGTAGATAGAAGCTTGCCAAACAAAACTATGGTGCAATTACTTGTAATTTAAATCAACAAAACAGTGGTGCAATTACTTTTAATTTAATTTTAAGCATTCAAAGAGCATTAAGTAAAAGTTTATAATCTATAAAATAATCTCCACTCGATTTATGGCAAAACTAAAACAGCAAAGTAAACAGTGCATTACAGAAGACAACAGGCTAGGCCAGGAGTTGCTTACATGTAATTCTCTAGTAAGAGTACAGTTAATTCAAGCTATTAGAAGTCAAACTTTAGTAAGCAAACGCTGCCATTTATGTAACAACATATAGAAACAAGAATGGATATTTTGCCAAAGTTTAATGCTAAATTAGACCCTTTGTAGAAATGGTGCTTAAATTTGAATAACAACAGATACACATCATAAGCCTCACACTCATGGGAAAAAACCTTTGTCTGGAGACATAAGTACGAGGCTGAGGATGTATAAAGTATTGTTATTCAAATTTATAATTAGGCGCCATTTGTATGCGAAGCATCTTTTTAGTGGGAGACAAGTTTCCCAAGTGTCTACATGTAATCTTTAGAGAAACAAACAAAATGTTCCAATTGAAATTCTATTCCATTCAGTAAGTAGCAGACATTGAAACAACACTGTCAGCTGGCAAGCTGGTCAACCAGTATCTTACTGGTGTCCATCCACTCAATTCAATGATCTTCTAGGAACTCATTTAAAAAAAAAACAACTAGTTAACATTGATTTCTAAAAGAAGGGAAAGCAAACTATCATCACGATGCTTCAAAATTCATTTCGACTCCATTATCAAGAAGAGAAAAGAAAATAACAGTGGAAATATTTTAATTTACAGTGTGAAAGGTGCAAGGATATATTAATTTAGTGTAACAGTCTAATTAAGAGTTCTTACTACGCGTCAGCAGTAGTAACATTACTTTTGTCGATGGAGACTTCATAATGCAGTCAATACAAAATGACTTGGAAATGTCATAGTTAATGTTTACTTTCACTTCTTTTTGTACTTAGAAAAATTAATATCAATGTTTTCTTATAAGATAACATTCAGTTTTTAACTTTAGCACAGTGACTATACTAACCAAACCCCAGGGGAGCATCTCCAATGCGAATCATTTTCCATCCTTCATCATTGGTGTTTGTGTAAAGTGAGCCTTCAGGAAATCTGTTGTTTTGTAAATAGCAATCCTGTTATTTTTTCATAATATTGAGTAAACTCATTTGAGTGAACTCATTTTCAACATTATGGGAAAACAGAGATGAGATATGTACTAATTAATGCAGAAGGCTGGTTACAGGTGTAACCCTTTCATGTAGGCCTATATTACTACATGTGGGCCAATTACATTTTACCTTGACAAAGCCTCACTGTCCAACACTAAAGAAATGTCTCCTTCCACAATGGAAATGTGAAAGAATGGCTCATAATGTTCATCAACTGGTGTCCTAGAAAAGTGATTGAAACTATTCAGTGTGCTCAGCATGCATATAGGACCTATTGTCTTAAAATGATCAGTTTTTCTTACGAAGACAACTCAAAAGCAATAATTCTTATTGTACAGAAACCGACAGAGAAACAAAATCTTATCTTAGTAGCACAGAACTTCTATATTTTCTTAGAAAATACTGAGTTTGAATTCACAATGAGTTAGATACGCAGCTCAGCTCACCAGCAATTTTTGATTCAATTTATACCACAGTAAGCAAAATAATGTCCAGCCTGGAATTAATGATACAATATAGCATAAAAGCATAGGTTTAAAAGATTATTGAAGGAAGTAAAAGTTTACTTTGAATAAAACATCAGATCAAGTATGATGGTCGCTAGGCTCGGCAACATTCGAAAATCCAAACTTGTCACATGAAATCTGTTCTTTGGACATGTGAAAGGGTGGACAATTGGTCTGTGTTCATCTGAAAAAAAAACACATGCTAGCATAAGAAATCCATTTTTATAACTATTTTTCTCAAAAAATCAAAGCACAGATATGTAATACATGCAAAAGCTCATCATCATCAAAAATTACAACACAACCCAACAGTTTGAATTAACCTGCTTTTCTCTCATTAATTTTGATCATTCCAGCCATCCTTTCACCGATTGACAACGTCACAGGTTCCAACCCTGTTCCACTGTCTTTAAAGATCTTGTAGTTTTGGGAGAGACACTTAATAGCAGTATCAAGGTCCACCTCTCTCACCTAGTAAAGAGAAAAGAATAATACTTACAAGTTCATCAGAGTGAACTGTAGTGCTTATCAATATTAATTTTTTTTTAATCTTAGAACATTGACACATTGCTGACATGTGTACCTTTTATTTTAGCTGATTTACTGTTCAATGCTTTAACCCTTTAATGCCCAATAGTGACTTATAGATTTTACTCTGTCTAACGCCAGACGACTTTACTTGTCAAAGGGAGGCCCCTTGGGCACTAAAGGTTTAAAAACTTCAGCTTTGATTTTATGAAGTGGAGAGGAATTTGGTTTCAGATGGAGTGCTTGCCCAAATTGATCTGATTTATCCCTGAGATATTTACTAGGTTATCATTAATGATGTCACTGAAAGTGGAGAGTGATCATCGCAGTAAATTTTGCAATTTAAGCAATTGGAAAGAAGAAGCCTGAAAAAAATCAGGGCTTCAACGGGATTTGAACCCGTGACCTCCACAATACTGGTGCGATGCATTACCAGCTGATGTCACCGGTATCCAACTGCTGTGTACTGTGATAACTGCAATAATCAATCATGTCTTCATATCTTTCTCTGCAGTTCAAATAATCATAAGTGATCTTTCAGATATTCACTTGCATCACATAATAATTGTTAGAGAAGAAAAATTTATCATGAAGAGTTTGCTATCAGTTACTCAAACGACACTTCAAAAACCTACCAAGACATAGTCTGATTGATAAGTTGAAATGACAAGGACTGAGACTTTAAAGTCTGCCAATGGAGAGATGACTGTCTTGACAATTCTACTGATACCAGTCAGCTGATGACTCCCATAAGCTCCAGCAGAGACACTCAATACTCGCCAAACAAGATCAGGCATGTCAATACTCTCGCTCTGTGGAAGCTCTGTAAACGTTCAAAAGGGAATGATTACTGAATGATATTAAACAGGTGTAAACTACATTTTTTTTCTGATATAGACTGTAACTTGATTGTGTCCAGGACTACCACAAATTAATAATTAAAATTTATCTGAAATATGAGCACAAATTCTAGTTCCCCCATGGTCTCCCTGTTTACCCTCGGGTGTCAGCCATCTTGTGAAGAGGTCAGAGGTCATTTTGTTGCTTTGCCTTGATCTGACTGGAAAATCATTACAATAATTCTGAATGATTCGGTTGTGATAAAAGAAGTCTCAGGGAAAGTTCATTCAATATGACAAGGGGGGGGGGATGGAGATATTGAGGGGGGGCCCTGAAAAAATTGTTGGGCTAGGAGAGGGGCTCTGAAATTTGTACTACCAAAGGGGGGGAGGGGCTCCTAAAAAACTGATCTGCTAGTGAGGGGGGCTGCTAAAATTTCAAGCTTCGAGTTTCAAAATCTTCATCCCCCCTTGTCATATTAAATGAACTTTCCCTTATCTGTTTAAAATTGCTTTCTCTCTTTCCTTGTTAAACATAAGCAAGATTGAGACCAGGGTATTGAAAATTGAGACAGAGTCTGGGTTCTGAGTAGGTTAGCAAGATAAAAGACAAGTCATAAGATACAAGGTCCTGGTCTTGAGCTCAAGAGAAAAGGGCAAAAATCTTTAGACGTTTGGTTGGACCATGGGAGTTAACAAATTAATTACTAAATAAATAACATTAAGCTTTTTGTGTACATTAAACAAGATTACTGTACCTTAATACAATAATACTGTTGAACCTCTCTAATACAGACACCAAAGGGATAGAGTGAAGTGTCTATATCAGAGATGTGTCTGTGTTGGAGAGACGTCACTATCATGATATGTCTCCACTGCAGTTTAGATTCAGATTTAGTAACTTAAAGATCAGGCCCAAAAGTGACAAGTTCTGATATTGGTATCACTGAATGATTAAGTGTCAGTGTCTGGGAAATCCCCAAAGAGAAATGGTACCTTGCTCCCTAGGGCTGAGATTTAGTGTCTGTTGTCTGTTGTCTGTTGTCTGTTGTAAATGCATGACTTTAGATTTGAATGATGTTTGCGTTACAGTTAGCCATTATGCCATTTGATTCCTTCAGATAGTCTTTCTTTCCCGCTGATTTTTAGTTATCATATCGTTTGCCTTGTCATTATTATATTCACTGTTCACAGTTCACATCGTTCATTGCAAGTTGACTTCTTAAGTTTTGGGTTCAAGCCACCGGCGTATAGGGACTCATATGTAAGTTGTATTCGTTTGTTTTCACTTTTGTAACTTGCCCCATTTATGTATAGTAGTGTTTTGTTTGTCATGAGCTCATGCCTTTGGTGTGTAATAATTGTGTAGTCACCGCCCTCCTATCATCAAGCGGTTATTTCCAGTTATAATTTTCCTTTATCTCGCTTTCGGGGCATTGAAGCTCTTTCGTCTTTATTTCGTGTTTATATTTTATATAATTATACTTTGTGTTTGCCATGGCACTTGGTTTATTTGTTAGATTCATTTACGCTGTTACGTTGTTTATATTAATCCCCTTTTTAATTCGCTTACAGTTTATGAGATTGATTACATGTAAATGTCTCTGTAACATATCCCCTGGTTTGGTGTGGTATTTTCTCCGGTCATAATTTTCTTGGAACTTCATTTGGCCTTGATGTTTGCTTGCCGCTACATCTGTTTTAAAGAGTGTCCACATTAAATTCGCTTACAGTTTATGAGATTGATTAAATGTCTCTGTAACGTATCCCCTGGTTTGGCGTGGTATTTTCTCCGGTCATAATTTTCTTGGAACTTCATTTGGCCTTGATGTTTGCTTGCCGCTACATCTGTTTTAAAGAGTGTCCACATTAAAGAGGTTTTTTAGAGGAAATGTAGGAGAATTTTGACAGTACAAAGGAATCTGTCAGTATTAGAGAGATATCCAGAGCGTTTTCTTTAAGTTTTTTTGTTAGCCAGAGTTTTGTGAAAAGAAGACAGTTGTGGGACTTGATAAATATCATCTCCTGGACATATCTTGACTCGTGAAGCAATGAAAGAAGCTGGCTAAACCTAGCAGAGAAGCTGGTGAACTTCGCCGGCTGCTGGCTTTTATATACAACCCTGATCCATGGAGCGGTTTGATCGTATGTTTCAAATGAAATGTTGAAGAGGCTTGTTTCAGGGTTATTTCTAATATATATTACAGTATAACATGGCCAGTGGACATCAATAGCCCAAGTGTTCATCCACAACTCCATAGATGCAATCCAAGAATGAACCAGTTTTCTACCAAGTTGGACTGGCCGCTAGGCCAAAGTGCTTTGATTAATTAACAAGCAGGCAGTAGCACCATATTCAGAGTCATACACAGTAGGAGTCAGGAATTGAACTTAATCCTGTGTGTTATCACCAGAGAAACGGAACAGTTCCACTGAACGAATGAGAATATATTTCAAAGAGCAATCTACGCGTGCAAACACACATTCGTACAACATGTGTCGCGCCAAGTACATGCGCATTACAAACTCGAGAAGCCCTATGACGTAACAAGACCCTAAGATATAACACTGTGTATTAGAACTTACTAGGAAATTAATAAACAAAAGAGTTTGTGTCCACTTTTTGAACATTAAAGGGTCACCTGCACCCAAAGATCTACTTTAGTTAGTATTTTCAAAAGAAAAAGCACAACTGCACGTGGCACTTGCAGCATTTAAAATGTTTTGCCTGTCCTATCATGCAAGGTACCAGCCATAATTCTCTGATACTCACACTTGACTGATTCAGTATGTAAATTGAGAGTTTAAAAGGCTCCAGTTGACACAAAGAAGTGATCCAATGCGTCTTGCATGCTGGATGGGCATTTATTTACTAGTAGCTTTTAATTAGCTAATGTGGATTTATTTTGATTCTTCCTTAATTCAAAAAGTGATTTCTTTGTAAAATTATTTGTTTAATAATTTTATGACTTTTGGTCATATCTATTTAGTGAATACCACCTTGGACAACTTTCCATGGGGTATAACCTTATCAATCAATCAATCAATCAATCAATCAATCAATCAATCAATCAATCAATGTTCTCATCATGGAAAAACAAAACAAAATGATTGCTAGTACATGTATGTTGGGTTCAGTGTTGACTCATACCAGATATCACTTAAATTTTTTTCATAATATTGCTGTTAAATTTTAATGAGTTCAATATTAAAAGTCAAACTCCATTTTTCAAGTGGAGAGAAACAACCTGTCAGTCAATTTGCATTTCTATACGAATACTTGTTTTACTTGGCAAACGAAATTGTTTGGTGCAAGAAAAGGATGAAAACAACACTACATGCTTCCAACATGATGCCTGCAAAACAAGGTTATGATGTAGTGACCTAGAGCGTGAACAATCATAAATTTTAATTTAAAATATAGAGTTTACAATTAACTATACCCCTGACCTTGACTCACTCCTTATTTTACAGTGATTGTATTGCACTAAGGGGAATAAAATTATTATGTCACGACTATAGGTGAGATCCAACTGATCTCACTGGCTGAGTGATATTTAAAGGCTCTTTCTCTAAATATTTACTGAAAGTTCACCTCTTTTCGTTTGCCACAATAAAGTGACCCGACACAAAAACATTTAAAGTTGACCTGATTAACTCGGATTGCTGATTTAAGTGCTACACAGTATTCAAGAAGTATTTATAGCAACTTGTGTCATTTTCTTGAACAGTTGCAAATCAGTAAATCCAAGTTGCTCCCCTCCAGGTTTTATTCCTGTGTGGTTTGCTCAATTCAACCACATAGGTTTCCAAGACCAATAATTATTGTATCAAACATGTGATTTCTATTTGACATATTTCCAGAAAAAAAAAACTTCCCAGCCACATCTGCTAGAGAGCAATATTGGGTTTGCTCCAGTAGTTTAGATTCCATTTTTCTTTTATACTGGTTTGATTATAACGCAGACTTTTTAAATTAATTTTTGATTGCAAAATTGTAACAGCAGAGTTCACAAACTTTATTTTTAGATTGATCTTTCCTTAGTTTTAAAGTTATTTTTCCGGCTTCTGATGGCAGAAAAAACATTTCTAAGGGATATCTCAACCAACCTCAGCCTGCTCTGCTGGGATCTATTTATTTTGTTGGCATGTTTTATTTATACATTTTTATTTATTCGGTATTCGACTGGTTTCAA
>JAHPZR010035719.1:60000-65067 GCA_019787425.1 Platygyra sinensis
TCACAAATGTTTCAAAAGGACAAGTTGCTAAAAATGAGGATTTAACTAGGGCCTTTGGAACAACAGATCAAACTGAAATCTGTGTGCAGGTAATCTTGTTACTTATGCTATAATTAAATTGGGCTAATTTAAGATTTGGGTTCCATTTGCTAAGATTTTATTTGTCTGAAACTGCCTTTTTACGTGAAGATTTTAGCAAAGGGGGAATTACAAGTATCTGAGAAGGAGAGAAACACACAGCTGGAATCAATGTTTAGAGATATTGCGACAATTGTTGCCGACAAATGTGTTAACCCAGAAACCAAGCGACCTTATCCTGTGGGTGTGATAGAGAGGGCTATGAAAGACATTCATTACTCAGTTAAACCAACAAGAACAACAAAACAACAGGTACTGGTCTTATGGCTGTTAAATTTAGTGATAATTATGTAACTGCAGCAACTCTTGAAATTGGTAACATGGCCTAAATGGATATACTTAGTTGAGATCAACTTGTTGCTTGCAAGCCTGTCTTTTCACCAATACAGGAGAAGTGGGTATTTGTTTTTGTTTCAAATGAAGACTTGGTGTACTTTCTTCAAAGATACAGCCATCCATAGTACACCCGTGTAGTTTGGGTTTAGGATGCAGCTTACAGTTGTTTGAATCTGAGCCTGAAACTGGCATGACAAGAAGTTCATGGAGTTTTAAAATTCAAGTTTACATGGCTGAGGTTTATCACCTATTAAGCACATACAGTAGCTCCCTAGCAGTGGTTTCAAAACAAGCCGGCGACCGCCAGAGTTCTGCCAGCTACTTGATTGTATGTTGCCGGCTACTCTGGTCATAACGGTCTGCGCATGACAAACAATCTCAATCATCACAGCCGCCTACTTTTCCAGAGTGGGCCGCCTACTTCAAAACATTTTGAAACCCCTGTCCCTAGGGGGTCTTTTAAGTCTTGCTGTTTCTTGCAGTATTAAATTGTGTAATTATATAGTCTTTTTATGTGGCATGAAAATTAATAATGGCTGGTTTCATCAATAAATGTAACTTATTTTATGTTAGGCTCTGGAGGTCATAAAGCAACTCAAAGAAACTATGGAAATAGAACGTGCTCAAATGCGACTTCGATTGATTGTACCAAGTCGGGAAGCTAAGCGGGTACATGAGAAACTAAAACCTAGCATATCAATGGTTGAATCTGAAGATTGGCAGGGAGGGGATTTAGAAATGGTAAGAAGACAGAGTTAAAACTAGAATGGTGCCAAAAAAAAATACGGCTTGTTGTATTTCATTCTTTAGGATGTTCGCGCCCATTGCTACTGCGCATAGACCCTTTGCATAAATGGCGCCTAAATTTGAATAACAATACTTGGTACATCCTTAGCCTCATGTTCATGTTTCAAGACAAAGGAAATTTCACATGAGTGTGAGGCTAAGGATGTACCAAGTATTGTTATTCAAATTTAGGCGCCATTTATGCAAAGGGTCTATCTCTAGTGAGCACACTATTCATTAGGCACAGCGTGCCATGCCATGTATTTCAAGCGTGTGCACTGAGTGGAAACTCAACAAAATATAGAGCTGATGACCTCTGCGTTAACTTGGTGTGCAAATATTTTTGTTGGATGCTTGGTGGCAGATCACTTCCTTTTCTGATTCTTTCCATCATACTAAAAGACAGAAAAAAATCTGTATGTCGGAAGTTTTAATTATTTCTCACATACTATTCAAATAGGGTTGAATTGGTACATGGATACAGCTGTGCACGATGTACATGTAGAAGTTGCATTTTTGAAGGCTAATTCTACCTCAGCTGATTTAGAAAAGGAAAGATGTGTCAAATAGGCCTACATATGCTGTGTTAAACACACATACCGGGTAACTTAGATATGATTCTTCAACTTAACTATATGCTGATAGTTATGAATCCAGCCAGAATTGCCTCGAGTGACTGGAAATCCTAGAAATGGTGTGGTCTGTGCTATGCCTTATCTTCAAAATGAGTTCGGTAATACAAATGTGTTGCTGCTTATGCATTGTTCAAATTGTTGGAACTCTTTTCTAGGTTTGCCTGATAGATCCTGGCTGTTACAGAGTTATTGATGAAACCCTCAGGGCTGAAACTCGGGGACAAGGAACATTGGAAATGATCAGTTTAAAAGATATTGAAGAAGGAGATGAAAGACTTGAATAACATTCTAATAATACACTTGAAGAGATCATCCATGATGATTGATGTGCACACCGTGGTGTTGTTTCTTATACTGACCATGGTGTTGAGAGAAATAAAATAGGCTGTGAGAAAACAGACAGCTACCGTGTGCTGAGCAAGTAGAGGCCATGAAATCTTTTAACCATAAGTCCAGTAGTAATTAATTTTACTTACAAGGGCAGATTGAAAACAAAAAAAATGTTGGTTTTGAAAACACGTTTTCCAAACCTCAAATTTTTCTCTCTCATAAAAAAAAAGATAAATGAGGCATAGCAAGATACAATAACAGTAGAAGCTCTCATAATGGACACTCACATAAGCAGACAGCTCTACTAATGACTGCCTTCACAAACTCCATTTGGACTCCCATACAAACTCTCCATTTATTTATTCCTGTAAGCAGGCATTTTGGTAAGCGGTTGTGGACACTTGGAGGCCTCATCAACTATCACCTCATAGAAATCTCGAGCTCATAATCTAATTGTTAATTAGAAAACAGTCCCAAGAAAATATGAGCACTGACTGGTTAAAAATCGGGTTTCTACATAACTCGACAGAACTAGCATGAGCTGTTGATGTTATGATGGCACGAGCAAACATAATTTAAATTTGATAATCAAAGTTAAGAAGTTGTTTTCCTTTTCTCACTGCAGTGTTTACTTAAAGAAACAGAAAACATGTTCTCTGTATTTCTATCAACTTATAGAAGCACTTGTGAAAGTTTGGGAGAACTCAAAAAAGCCGTGGAAACACTTGCACAGCATTTCATGTTCTCCCAAACTTCCACTCATAAGTTTCTATAATTTGATAGAAACATGTTTCATGTTTTCTATTTCTTAAATATCAGGCCCCAGTTGTTCAAAGGTTGGATGACGCTATCAATCGGATAAATCACTATCCAATTGATAGCGTGGTTTGTTTTGTCAATACTTATCCACTGGATAGTGATTTATCCGGTGGATAGCGTTATCCATCCTTTGAACAACTGGGGCCAGGATTACATGGGTTAAGGTGAGTCGCCTGATGTCAAGGCCAATTTGTTAACCGTAACTGCATCACCCTGAGAAAGATATTAAAGAGATATGGTACGTAAATGTGTACCTTTAAATTGATAATAACCCTCTTGTCTTTTTGTAGAGAGAAAAAAAGTATTTAATAATAAACTTCTACTAATTAGAGTCAAAATCTTCATCAGGTGGAACATCTAGAGTGGTACTTGTTCTCCGTTTCTTTGTGTTAAATGGGTTCAGGGGAAGTGTATGTTTCTCAGCTTTCTTTAAAGTTTTTGATATTTTTCTCCTCTCAGCTGAAACAAATAAAAATTATGTCATTTGCAAGACTTGATTTGTCTACTATTTATAATAACATCTAATGTATTCATATGATAAATAAATCAGTTACTGTGTGTAACAATAAATGCACCCAGTTACAAAGTTTGTTTACTAACTTGGTGTCTTGCACTGCTGTAATAACTTGAATAACTCTTCTTTATTGTGATGAATAAGAAACTTTTGGCAGGAAAGGAGAGTGCCTGAAGAAAGCCAGAAAAAACATAACTCGTCTTGTCTGAGTTTGTTGCTTCAGAGTAATTAAAGGGGTGGTGAATGGTCCTTCAAAAACTCTGGGTCTCGAAAAACTTTTAGTCATCTCATCGGTCTTGTGGTCTTGATTTTTTAGCGGTTATGGAGAAAAGCTTTAAACTTTTGCTTTTTACGACAGAGAGAAAAACTAGTTTTGAATCTCATTAAACCTCTTACGTTGACACCTCTGATTAAAATTCACTGCCAGTTGTCTCATGAAATGCGAATTGTGGTGTGATATTTTCTTTGTGCATGTGAACTGTTCTCGATCTGGTTGTTTCATTGCAAATAAGCTTTTGTTCTTGTCAAATTTTCTTTATGTCAGGACAAGAACCCGCAAGAAAACTTCTTGCCCATTTTCGTCTCCGAAGAGGCGAAGATCTGGTGGAACCAGCAGGTTCAGCGTCGAACAAGATCTTTGGCTCTTGATCTGAGTGACCGTGGGTCGCATTGTTTCAAACTAAGAAGAATGGTTCAAGGAACTCAAGGACACTAGTCCCGCCAATGAAGCTGAAGGTCAAAATACTATAACAAGTGCTAGTCACACAAAATTGCTGGAGAACGGACGCAATTCCGAAAATTCCACAGTGAGAGTAAAGCACAGATGTAGACGATGTAGACCTCGAGACTTCCTCTTTTTGGCTTCACGAGACATCATTTCCAAAAATGTCCAGGAGAACAAAGAAGTCTAAACTCGAACAACACAATACCAATACCGCCTACAAAATCTTCTTAGTAAAAGAAATAATCACAGCAATTTAAATACAAACCAGTTTAAAGCTCTTAGTAATTTTTCGCTTCTTGGAAGATTTCAGTGCAACGTAGACGTCTGTTTATTTCAAGTTGTCGTGACCCATTGTTATGTAAACTTACTGATGCCGACAGCTGTCAGTGTGGGAGGGATTTGTAACACCTAATCATATCAATCTCGTAAAAGGATTTTCGTCTTTTTCTCGATTAAAAAAAACTGCATTTAACTAGGAGGGTGTAGAAAAAAACCAATTGAAACCACATCTGGAAAATCGCTGACACCCTTTTTAAGGGTGATGTGTGAGAAAACATTTCCGAGTTGTATGTATGTTAATCACGCTGCTCCGATAATTCACGCGAGGAAGGGAACCAGTTTAAGCGAAGCAGTGTTTCTGGGTATTCTTTTCATATCACTGTGAAAATAACTTTTTAGAAAATTTCAAAAATATGATTGTATTCTATAACTTACTATTAAGCTTTTGGAAAATGTATAGGTTGATGGAGTTTTCTTTCAAAGCGCCAGTGGAAGAGCGCGATTTC
>JAHPZR010035720.1:0-2500 GCA_019787425.1 Platygyra sinensis
TTTGATATAGGCTTGAATGTCGGAAAATGCTCGTACATGTGCTGATACAAACGGCCATAACTTTTGAAATACTGAAATCGTACAGGGGTTTTTGCATATTTTTGGCCGATAAGGACTACACTTTGCAGCTGTGTAGACTAGAGGTTCCAGCTAGGTCCCAAATTTTAAAAATTAGCTTCTAAATGAAGGCCATTTCCAGCCATCGTTCGATGGCGAATAATAGTGTTCAGTAATATGCTTGATTTCGTCTTGCCACTTAAATTGAGACAAAATTGGTTAGTATCTCGGAAAACTAGAAAGGTTTATAAGCAAAATGATATAAGACTCAATACTAGGTGTTGCGAATGAAATATTTTACGGCGTCACGAAAAATGCCAATTTTATGCTTTTGGAGACGGCGCGACGGGCCCTGACGAGGCGAAATATTAAATGGCTCCTGACGCGACTAGAAAATCATTTCGAATCAAAAGAAATCTTGTTTTATTCTAACCTTGGTAAAGTCTTTCAGTTGCCAGAGTTTCAGGCAAAATTATTTTTCAAGCGAAATTGAGTGGGTGGTTCTTGGTGAGACAGCCTCTTAAGTGCTAATTTTAACCCATCGAATATACCCACTGGGCGTTAGCCTAGTAAAGGGAATCAGGCCGAACCACACGAGGTATCATTTCAAGCCTCTTTTGACTAGCTTGCGTTGCCTTGGGATATCGAACCCACGACCGTCCGGATAGATCTACACGCTTACCATGAAGCCGACTTAGCTACTGTCACTGTCATCGAGAGATAAGTCGGCTTGGTAAGCGTGTAGATTCTAATCGCGGAGGTCGTGGGGTTCGAATATCCCAACCGATAGCGCAATTATTATTTTAGGTAGTAGTTAAACACTCGTGTGGTTCGGGCCTGATTCCCTTTACTAGGCTAACGCCCAGTGGGTATTCGGGGTAAATTAGCACTTAAGAGGCTGTCTCACCAAGAACCACCCACTCAATTTCGCTTGAAAAATAATTTTGCCTGAAACTCTGGCAACTGAAAGACTTTACCAAGGTTAGAATAAAACAAGATTTCTTTTGATTCGAAATGATTTTCTAGTCGCGTCAGGAGCCATTTAATATTTCGCCTCGTCAGGGCCCGTCGCGCCGTCTTCCAAAAGCATAAAATTGGCATTTTTTCGTGACGCCGTAAAATATTTCATTCGCAACGCCTAGTATTGAGTCTTATATCATTTTGCTCATAAACCTTTCTAGTTTTCCGAGATACTAACCAATTTTGTCTCAATTTAAGTGGCAAGACGAAATCAAGCATATTACTGAACACTATTATTCGCCATCGAACGATGGCTGGAAATGGCCTTCATTTAGAAGCTAATTTTTAAAATTTGGGACCTAGCTGAACCTCTAGTCTACACAGCTGCAAAGTGTAGTCCTTTATCGGCAAAAATATGCAAAAACCCCTGTACGATTTCAGTATTTCAAAAGTTATGGCCGTTTGTATCAGCACATGTACGAGCATTTCCGACATTCAAGCCTATATCAAAATCGACCTATCCGAGCAGATTTTATTATAACTACAGCTTACCTGCTTCGAAACTTGGTTTATGACGTCATCAAACACTTAGGCCTTTCCTCGTGCTGATACCCCTGCCCGTCGTGCCTAATAAGGGCGCTAACAAAAACGTACATTTGTGTGAGTGGGAAGGGTTGGACATAGTCTTGAAAATAATTCATTTATAAAGGTAAATCTATAACTGCGTTGGGCATGATAGCTGATGTTTCGAGCATTAGTTGATAATAATAATAATAATAATAATCATACTAATTAAATAATCATAAGAATAATAATACTAAACTTAATAATGAATAAATCAACTTTATTTATTTAGAAGGGTAACACACAACAGTAATCACTGACAAACTAGTGGCCCTCATATAAAATGTACAGAAAAAAGATAAAATGTTAAAAGTTAAAAATATAAAAAGTGTCTTAAAACGAGCAATGACAACACGAATTTAAAAATAAGAAAACTATGAGATGCATTGGGTAAAAACCAAAAGTAGAACAGGAGAAATTAAAAAATTAGATGATAAAATGGTCCAATTCCTTATAACTGTCCATAAAATGTTTAAAAATTGATTTTTTAAAGCTTGTAAGAGTAGACTGGTTTTTAATATGGGTAGGCAACATATTCCAGAGGCGGCTAGTCGATACTGAGAAAGACCTTCCACCCTCAGTCTCCCGTTTGAATCGGGGGCAGATAAGGTTTAAATGACCATGCCTGCTCGATCTTCCATTCACGTCTACGTTTCTAACAAGCATCTGGGTAAAGATAAGATGGGCACTCCCAGATTAGTGAATCTCTGTGGAAAATAGGGCGCTATGTTTGAAAATCTTATGCTTTCTTTTTTCAAAGGATATGTCTTTGTAAACTTGCAATCCTTCGTAATTTACAATCCTTAAGCTTTCAGAAACTTATATACCTTACTGGGGTTAGCGTCAACCGTCTAGACGT
>JAHPZR010035720.1:7500-11409 GCA_019787425.1 Platygyra sinensis
AATTGAGACAAAATTGGTTAGTATCTCGGAAAACTAGAAAGGTTTATAAGCAAAATGATATAAGACTCAATACTAGGCGTTGCGAATGAAATATTTTACGGCGTCATGAAAAATGCCAATTTTATGCTTTTGGAGACGGCGCGACGGGCCTTGACGAGGCGAAATATTAAATGGCTCCTGACGTGACTAGAAAATCATTTCGAATCAAAAGAAATCTTGTTTTATTCTAACCTTGGTAAAGTCTTTCAGTTGCCAGAGTTTCAGGCAAAATTATTTTTCAAGCGAAATTGAGTGGGTGGTTCTTAGAGAGACAGCCTCTTAAGTGCTAATTTAACCCATGAATAACCCACTGGGCGTTAGCCCTAGTAAAGGGAATCAGGGAACCACACGAGGTAAAGAAAAAAATTTTTGACCTCGGTGGGAATCGAACCCACGACCTCCGGATTAGATCTACCGTTACTCTGAACGACTTTCTCTGTCCGACCTCGTAGCTCAGTCGGCAGATGTAACGGTAGATCTAATCCGGAGGTCGTGGGTTCGATTCCCACCGAGGTCAAAATATTTTTCTTTACCTCGTGTGGTTCCCTGATTCCCTTTACTAGGGCTAACGCCCAGTGGGTTATTCATGGGTTAAATTAGCACTTAAATTTACACTTCAGAGTTAATTCTCTGGTTCCACTATTTGTGTTCCTCAGTGCTACGCGGCACAACATTCATATGTCCCTTACTTTCTCTTCGCCGCGATTCACCACCAACATCGTCCCCGACTTTCTCTGTCGACCTTGTAGCTCAGTCGGCAGAGTAACGGTAGATCTAATCCGGAGGTCGTGGGTTCGATTCCCACCGACGTCAAAAGATTTTTTCGTTTACCTGCGTGTGGTTCCCTGAAGTCCCTTACTAGGGCGAACGCCCAGTGGCGTTATTAGCACTTAAATGTTACACTTCACGACCGGTAAAAAATTTCTTTTCCCCACTACTAATTTGAAGATTAGTTGGGGATGACAACGTCGCCACGTTCTTCTTTTAAGCTGTTACGGTCAAAACCACACAAAAGACAGAGGGAAGCCTCCATATAACAGTTTAGAATATAGAGCAACATGATAAACTTGCGAGCCGATGGTCTTGTGTGTTTGTCTTGCGTGTTTTGTGGGGCCATTTTTCTTGTTATTTGGGAAAATTACAGGGTCTCGCTTATCGCGAGTTCTTGAAAAAAAAATGTAGGAAAGTCTGTAACGGTGAGGAAAAATACCCGAAAGTCTCGGAGGATCTGAGCCCTCAACGCGAGCAGTTAGTGGCTGCGAAGCGATGTCAGTAACCTCAACCGTTCCCAGAACTCGCACTAGCAGACCGCGTTTGTAAAATTCAAAACTAGTTGCCACAGAACGCAAGACACGCAAAGCTCACGATGGGCTCCCCTCTGAAAGGAATTACAAATTCTGGCTTACAATAACAGCCGTTAGTGGCAGTGCATCACAGTAGCTGCTCGATGCCAATAATAGCAGCCGCTCGTGAAGCGTAAAATAAATGACACCGCTCTGAGGCGGAACTCTTCGATTTACAATTAAATGCAATTGCTTTTGTAGTGGTGCATAGGCGGGGACAGTTGTGGGACAATGGTCGTCGACCGAGAATGATGGAGGATGGAGCGCGTGGCCCTTGTTTACTCCCCAGCAGGCACCGGAAATTGTAGCGGTGGGAGGACAGTACAGAATGAGATTTGTAATAACATGTGTAAGTTGAAAATGATATAACAGCTAAGACTTGTTATTCTTGACAATAACAAATAGCTTTACTCCTGTTCTTTTGTCTCAAACTGGCGCCTGTTACCACGGGGGCTACGTGCAGTTTCTAATCAAGAAACAACTGGCAGCCCAGGAGTAGAAAGAGGCGTCACTTCAATACGTCTTCAGTTAGTGTCCTCTTGTGACGGTGCACCAGCAATCTTCATAGGGGTGAAGGAGTAAGGGGTTATCATCCGTGGACTCTGACACCTTACAATGTTCATTCTATGCTGGATTGCGACAAACTACGTTCCTGTCCAGTTAGGAGTTGATAACTAGGTGTTTCCCGTGCTAGGACGTGTCATATCACGTGACTTAATTTATGCCACGAGGCATTCTGTTGTTGTTGTACATGTTACGCCGTCCGCCATGTTGGACGTGCCAGTTTACTTTAGGACATTCCGAACAGTTATAGTCATATTACAGTCTACTTAGAAAGCTTGTGTGTCCGGAGAACTGTTCTGTATTATATTACATGGTTGTCAGAAGCGGGATTTACTCCGAAGGAGAGCAAACCTAGAAGCTGTCCTTTGTGAATTTACGTACTCGCGAGCACAGTGTCCCGAAACAGCAAGCAGCTATTCTTGAAGGCTTACATCCGCCAAACCCACCAAGATGAGCGACCTAGTCGGATTCGAACCCCCGAAAATGGATTGGACGACCGGGCCAGACCTCACGACCAGATTTAAGCGATTTCGACAGAAATGCGAGTTGTTGTTTGAAGGTCCACTGAAGCCACGAGCACCCGAGCAAAAATGTAGCTATCTCCTGTTATGGGCTGGAGACTACGGCCTTGACCTATACAACACGTGGAGCTTAACCACAGAACAAAAGAAAGACATCAACGAGTACTGGAAACGCTTCGAAGAGCATGTCAAGCCCCAAGCAAACAAGATACTTAACCGATACTATCTTCGTAATCTCAAACAAAATGGCCGACCACTGGACGCTTTCCTTACAGAAGCAAGACTTCTCATCCAAAACTGCGGGTACCCGGACGAGATGCAGGACGAAATAATGCGAGATACCCTCGTATTTGGCACAGACCACGAAGCTGTACGTAAGAAATGCATCACGAAGGGCAACGACCTTACATTCGAGAAAGCACGAGACATAGCGCGCACTGAAGAAGCTACCCAAGCACAGCTTAGGGCCATGGACGCCCCTGTACCGCCAACGCAAGTTGATAGTCTCAGTGAAAGACAAAACAAGTCCATTAAAAGTGATACACCCCCAAACAGACCGCCCAGGGACCCAACCCGATGTCAACGATGTGGTAATAACCAGCATCAGCGAGGCCAGCGATGCCCAGCTAGCGGTGTAGAGTGTTTTAACTGTCACAATCGGGGCCACTTCGGCAAAATGTGCAAAACCAAGAAAGCAAATGTCCATGAAGTACAAGGGGGCCAGCACAATCAAGGTGCACAAGACAGCGAACACGCAGTAAATTTTCCCAGTGATGACTCATCACACAGTCTCTTCTTAGGAACACTTAGCGCAGAACATCCCAAAGGCAAAACCACTGTGGAACAGCCCGGCCGATCTAAGGTTATGACTAAGATTCAGCTCACAGCAGATCCATTTCACAAACACGTTACAACCATAGTCTGTAAGGTTGACACCGGCGCAGAGGTCAATGTCATATCAGAAGCAGACTACAAGCAAATCTTCCCCAACCCAGTAACCCGACGCCTTGGCCCAGCACAACTTCTTACAGCCTATGGGGGCCACCAGATTAAAACTCTGGGCAGTTGCCAACTCTATGTACACCACAATGGCAATATCAAGAAGGTAACCTTCACCGTGACAGATGCTCCGGGTCCAGCAATACTTGGGTGTAAGACGTGTGAGGAGCTTGACCTAATCAAAGTAAACTGTAGCCTAGAATCAACTGAAGCACTTAGGTCCAGGACTTGAAAAGCAGTTACAAATTTGCAAATTTTGGCGTGATTTTTCGTTAACTCCTACAAGATAGACAAAAATATGCTGCCTCAACGATTTTCGGTACGTGCTGCTGAAATTCTACAAAGTTTAGCTAAATCGACCAGCAAGCACGGCTTGCGGTTTTACAAAATTTACAACATTTACGATTTTTGCTACCTTCACGATTTTTCAATAAGCCATTGTG
>JAHPZR010035721.1:0-25000 GCA_019787425.1 Platygyra sinensis
CCTATTTTTAAAACCATTGCTATATTTTTCCCCGGACAAAAATGCGTGAATAAATACTTCTGTGG
Source organism: Platygyra sinensis (assembly GCA_019787425.1). NCBI lineage: Eukaryota > Metazoa > Cnidaria > Anthozoa > Scleractinia > Merulinidae > Platygyra > Platygyra sinensis. The sequence continues at coordinate 66 of JAHPZR010035721.1, forward strand.
TTAACCTTGATTCTTGCAAAAAAACGGGCGCTAAAGCATACTAGAAAATAGTTTTAAAGTAGTGTTGAATTAGGCATAGGCACTTTGAAACTGTGCTCGGCCACCTTAACAGGCAACGGATGCAATGTGTAAATTTTGATTGGGAGCTTATATCGAAATGTTTACCAAAGGCATCATCCTCATCATCCTCATCATCATCATCATCACAGTCCATATTACCCCAGTGGGGGGCATGGGGCCGCCACAGTTAACCATACAAACCCTTACATAACGCTTTTCATCCTTTTGGGCTCTTACTTCGTGTAGAAGACACAGCTGACGTACAACAATAGAGGACAAAAGGACAAAAGAACGAGGAAAACAATGGAGACAATACGTTTGTTTAGCGGCGTTCTTTTGTTTAGTGTACTGTGTCTTCTACCCGAAGTAAGAGCCTCCTTTGGCTCCCCCAACATGATTATATACTTGTATCATCATATGTAATGATACTAAAATTATTAGTGAAAAGGGGTTACTTCTTTTGACTGTGTAATTTTGCAAATTGAAGAAGGAGAGAGGGGAGAAAAACCAGCCATTTTTCACGTTTATGACAAATAGCTGAATATGGGCTGCGTCCTGTATATAAGGAGAAAGAAAAGACAAGAAGACAAGCCAACCGCCAAGCCGAGAAAGCCGAATGAAACAGAAAGTTCTTGAATTCATGAACTGTGTTGTTTTTTTTTTTTGTGGTGAGTGGACATACATGGCGGGATATTGGGGAATTCTTCAAACGCCACGGACACCCCACGCCCAAGGTAATTTGAACCCCTCGCATTTTGCCAGGCACAAAGAGCTCTCTGTTGGCTCGCTTTATTACTGTGTCATCAGTGTGTACGGACGCTCGTGGGATGAGTGTTTCTACAATGAAGAACCCAGTATTCGCTATCTTGCAAGCTCTTTTAGTTGTCAGTTTTGCTGTTAAGTCTGGCGATGGGCAAAGACTGAGTCCTCCAGCTATTAACATTGCTCAGGGTAAGAAGATCGAAGCAACTTCAACATGTGGCGAGGACGTGAGCGAGTCAGAATTGTTCTGCAAATTGGCGACGGTACCAGGAAAGCTTGGCATTCTAGGTCTGTCCTGTGATCATTGTGACCCTAGTGTACCTTCCAGAGATCACTCGATTGAGTATGCTATTGATGGAACCGAAAGATGGTGGCAATCTCCTCCCCTTTCCCGGGGACTTCAGTATCAACGAGTGAATATTACCATCGATTTAGGACAGGTAAAGGTTCTCCATCGCCCACGATGTTTATAATCCTTCTAAGTTACTGAATTGAACTGAAGTGTGTGTGCCTTTGATGGTTAACCATTAATATCCTAATTTCTTCCAAGTTCAGTTTGTTGAAGATTTTTTAACTTTTCGCGAACCGTTACACTTTGAAGGAACTTCAGTGAAATAATTTTTTTTCACACAAATTATGGTGAGAAATCTCGCAGGAATGTGTCAGCATACTTCGATCGAAGGTTAATTATAAGGCACTCAGTGAACCGTCCGTTGATGTTTTGTCAGTGATAGAAATGAGCGTTTTGTGAGCTGAGAATAAAAAGATGATGTCGTAGTGTTTTCACGGTGATGGACAAAACACTGACCCCCAGTCCATGGACTACCCCAATGGACTACCTAAATGGACTACCCTAAAAATGGACCAGCCCTAAAAATAATATACCAAATGAGTACCATGCAAAGTTGTAAGATGCTACACCTTGCTTTTCTTTGTTCTGGAACCACTGAACACAAAATAGTCAAGTAGATTCTTCCTAGGATAATATTAATACATTATGACTTAAGTTGGCCAAGTTAAGTGTATTGTTTTACAATGTTCCAGCCTCAGGATAGCCTGATAGTCTATAACTCATTATTCTGATGTCTAAAAATAAAATAATGCCTTTTATTGCTCTGCAACATACAAAGCTAGAACCAATTCTAATATTGCAGCACCCACCCTACTTTACAGTTGAAATTACTGTAAGGACCAAAAGACAAAATTTCCCCTTCTCCTTTTGAATATCCCCTGGACCTGCCACTGCAAGTGGCTTAAATTCCACTAAATTATTTTACACCAGCAACCAGTGTTTTGTCTAATGCATTGTAAACATTTCAGATTCAGGCTGTTTGCTTGCAAATTATTTTGGAACAATTAAGGACTATTAATATTTATATGGAAAGGATCTGAATGTTCTGACTACCTTAACTTGTCAATTCATCATGGTTCTTGGAAGGGGTACTATTCAGCCTTTACTCTAATCTCCTGTGATGTCATCTTTTAGCTAAAGCATGTGTAGTGGCTGATTGAATGGCAAGGAATAAAACTGAGAATCCCTTTGACGTTTACCTTTAACATCATCATCACCATTTTATTTCTTACTAAAAATCTACATTGTACAGTTGGACAGACCCGCGGATAGCTATGCCAGTCTAGGCGGGCCAGTCGATGACTAGTTACAAATTATTATTTATTATTATTATTATTATTATTATTATTAAAGTGAAATTTCAATAAAGTTTTTATTTATTATTATTATTATTGTTATTATTATTATTACACTTATTTTATTAATAGAACTATGGAAAGCAGAGAAAAATAAAATGTTGAGGAAAGAAGCAAGTAAGATAAAAAGAAAAAGTGGAAAAAGAATTTTATTTAATAGATAATATTTCTGTTTTGTTTGCTTGATTGTTTGTTGGTTTGTTCACTAAATGTGCTATTCCTAAATCAAATATCAGACTGAGTTCCTCACTCACACTTCAATGGTTTTTAAAGTGATTATGTTCACCTCAGATTGATAACATCCATTGATAATGGTTTGAGTTTACACTTTTCGCCATTTTGTGTTCAGCAGTTGTTTATTTAAAGTGCAATTATTCAAAATGGTGGCTAGAGGCTGTACAGGATAAACATAACCGGAAGTTATATGTGTAATTTAAGTATACCAGCAGCTAAGAGCATCAAATGGTACTCATTTGGTATATTATTTTTAGGGGTAGTCCATTTTTAGGGTAGTCCATTTAGGTAGTCCATTGGGGTAGTCCATGGACTGGGGGTCAGTGTTTTGTCCATCACTGTGTTTTCACGTTATAAATAAGCTTAAGTGCAGCTGTATTAAAAAAGAAACATGAGAAACAAAACATCCTCTGATCTGATCTCTGCGGTTTTATAGGTTTTATAGCTGTGAAAAATATTCGTTTTTTTCTTGATATTAAACGTTTTCTTTGTGTTAAAGTAATCTTAAAGTCCAGATAATTTGGGTGATGTAGCAGCTCGCCTAAGGTCTCACATGATTGGCTTGATACCCTTTGAGAGTACAATAGAACAAACAACAGAAACAATGCCCCTATCCCTAAAACAATAACAGCTGCTACAATAAAACAAAAGCAGCTTTGGACAGCTGCTACACTACTGGATAATTTGGAACAAAATCATTATCAGGACAAATTGACATTTTCAATTCGCGACTCAGAGCCTGACAAATTATGAAGAGAATTTAATTAATGTGAGGTTTCAATTAACAATCAATCCCTACTTTGTGAAATACAGAGAGGAACCTCTACTAGTCTGCTGGATATCAAAGTCCCAAAATTGTCGTCAGTGAAATACTGGGAATAAATGCAGTGACTGTTTCAACAAAATTTTTTGCACTTCTAACTTTAAATCTAAGTATTATTATGCCAGCAACATCCAGAGGACATCACACCGATTCTGAAACATTAAAATGGAAATACTGGAAGCGTAAATTTACAAATAAAACTATTAAAAATTGCAATTAAAAATAATCTAACAAAAGTTTACTTTTAAAAACAAGGAGAGATTGACTGGTAACAGTTTCATTCATGTATTCTATATACAAGGCTAAAAGGTTAAAAAATTAAAATGTTTAAACCAAACGTTTTCGGCTGTTTGCCATCATCAGGGTTAAAAAGATGACCGTCCACACGTACATATATATCTTATGTAATTCCCGAAGGGAAAAGTTTGGAGACATAAGAAATAACTTGTTTGTTCAAACTGGGGCGGAATTGTTGGATCATTAGTCCCTCGACGATCCTACGCTTGTGGAATGTTTGGGCTGAGGAGAGAACACGCCAAGTGAAAGAATGCGATGGGTTTTCCCGCAGCTGTTTTGCAGGTTCAGGGGTGTGAGTAGGATTTGAATGCTCCGCAATTCGTACTGCCAAGTTTCTCACAGTCTCGCCAATGTAATCAACGCCACAAGAGCAATCACCTTTGTAAACAACTTTGGATCTGTGAGTGTTTTGGTCTTTGTTGTTAAAGAGGCTTTTGATTTGCCTTGTTTGCCACAGGATTATAAAGATGAAATTGAAATTAGTGAACTTGTTTAGTTTTTCAATAAACGTCTTACTGAGTTTTTTGTTTTTACCGCAAAAAGGAAGCTTGATGAAAACTTTCTTTCGTTCTTTGAAGAGAAAATTCGGAATTAAGTTGTCATCTTGTGATGAGTCGTTTAGAAAGTTGTTGATTGTATGCGAAATAAAACGTTTCGGATAACCTGCATTGATGAAAGAAGTTTCTAGAGTTTTTTGTCCTTGTCAAAATCGGTAGAGATGCGTTTGGCTCTATGGAGTGCGCCAGTGATGCAATTCCTTTTCCACTTGGTAGGGACCTCAGATTTCCAATGTGTTGGTAGTTTCCCTGGTTTCTTGAAGACGCTGCAATTGAACTTGTTGTTGTAACTAAAGGCAGTATCGAGGAAGTGGCCGGGTTTTCCTCGACGGTGAAAACAATGTTAGGATGGTAGCGGTTTAACTGTTCAAATAGAGCATCAGGCTCGTCCTTTTTCTTCTTAGAGAAACAATCATCAACATACCAATCATAGAATGGCGGGTTGAAAGGTCGGACTACGTCAGCTTCTAATTTAGCTATGAAAATGTTTGCAAGGACGGGAGATAGTGATTTGCCCATGCCGCATCCATCAATTTGTTTATATAGCTTGTCATTAAAACTGAAAACTGTATTCTTGGTGACATTATAGAGAAGGCGTCTGAAGAGTAACTTTGAGCTGAGTTGTGGTATTACTTGTTGTTGGTGTAGATTTCATGAATGATGTGGTCAATGGTGTCATCGAGCGGAACTTTCAGTAAAGAGAGAGGACACATCATATGAGATCAATACTTCATCGTCATCATCAACAGTTCTGTTACTTAGACGCTCAGCGAAATCGGGGGTGGTTTTGATGCTGTATTCGTTCTCAGTGAGAGGAAGTAAGTAAGAGGCTAGGAACTTGGTGGTTTCGTAATAAAAGGTTCCACAAGTGCTGACAATCGGTCGAAGTTTCAGATTATCCTTCGTAATTTGCTCAGGGTTCTGGAATTTATGGGTTTTGGCAGTCCCACATAGGAAGGCAGGTTGGTTTGATGTCGGTTTGATCTTATTCAGTGGCAGAGATGACTTGAAGTTTCAGGTCAGAAAGTCTTTACTGAAGTTCCGCTCGATGAAACCATTGACCACATCATTCATGAAATCTACACCAACAACAAGTTACCACAACTCAGCTCAAAGTTACTCTTGAGACGCATTCTCTATAATGTCACCAAGAATACAGTTTTCAGTTTTAATGACAGGCTATATAAACAAATTGATGGATGCGGCATGGGTAACCCACTATCTCCAGTCCTTGCAAACATTTTCATGGCTAAATTAGAAGCTGACGTAGTCCGACCTTTTAACCCGCCATTCTATGATCGGTATGTTGATGATTGTTTCTCTAAGAAGAAAAAGGACGAGCCTGATGTTCTATTTGAACGGTTGAATCGCTACCATCCTAACATTGTTTTCACCGTCGAGGAAAACCCCGACCACTTCCTCGATACTGCCTTTAGTTACACCAACAAGTTCAATGGCAGCGTCTTCAAGAAACCAGGGAAACTACCAACACATTGGAAATCTGAGGTCCCTACCAAGTGGAAAAGGAATTGCATCACTGGCGCACTCCATAGAGCCAAACGCATCTCTACCGATTTTGACAAGGACAAAAAAACTCTAGAAACTTCTTTCATCAATGCAGGTTATCCGAAACATTTTATTTCGCATACAATCAACAACTTTCTAAACAACTCGTCACAAGATGACAACTTAATTCCGAATTTTCTCTTTGAAGAACGAAAGAAAGTTATCATCAAGCTTCCTTTTTGTGGTTAAAACGAAAAACTCAGTAAGACGTTAATTGAAAAACTAAACAAGTTCACTAATTTCAATTTCATCTTTATAATCCTGTGGCAAACAAGGCAAATCAAAAGCCTCTTTAACAGCAAAGACAAAAACACTCACAGATCCAAAGTTGTTTACAAAGGTGATTGCTCTTGTGGCGTTGATTACATTGGCAAGACTGTGAGAAACTTGGCAGTACGAATTGCGGAGCATTCAAATCCTGCTCACACCCCTGAACCTGCAAAACAGCCGCGGGAAAACCCATCACATTCTTTCACTTGGCGTGTTCTCTCCTCAGCCCAAACATTCCACAAGCGTAGGATCGTCGAGGGACTAATGATCCAACAATTCCGCCCCAGTTTGAACAAACAAGTTATTTCTTATGTCTCCAAACTTTTCCCTTCGGGAATTACATAAGATATATATGTACGTGTAGACGGTCATCTTTTTAACCCTGATGATGGCAAACAGCCGAAAACGTTTGGTTTAAACATTTTAATTTTTTAACCTTTTAGCCTTGTATATAAAATACATTTTACAAAGCGAACATTATGGACATCAGTTTCATTCATGTTAACAGTTTATTTCACTTGAGTATAATTAGCATGAGAAGCTTAGAGTCAAAGCCTTATTTGGTTTGGATTTGTCTATATAATACTTACATAAAGAAAAGCAAAGTTTTGATCTTAGGTTTTAAATAGAACAAGTAAATAAAGACCACTCTCTTGACCAGTTTAAACATTGTAAATGCAAGTTTAAAGATTGGCTCTCTTTGAAAAGGTAAATGTAAGTATGTGCATGTGTTTCTTCTATCTATTGCAGGAGTATCAAGTAGCCTATGTCATCATTAAAACTGGTAATGCTCCCCGTCCTGGTACTTGGGCCTTGGAGAAATCAGTTGATGGTGGAAAAACATTTACCCCATGGCAGTATTTTGCCACAGATAACAGTGATTGTTTAACATACTTTGGACACTCGGCACTGCTCCAGTCGTTTAAAGATGATACAACAGTGACCTGCACAACAAGTTACTCTCAAGTTCCACCATTTGAGAATGGCGAGGTGAGCTCATGGATTCTCTCTTAAACAGTTTCCAGTATTTTTTCGCTCTGTTATTTTGAAGGATCTATTCTAAATGCATGATGCATACAATGAGTTGCAGTATATATATTCAAAACACATTTCCATGGTGCTGAAACTGGGCTTAAGATCAGCATTGACCTTAATATATATATTGATTTGCTGTGTAATAATTAATGGAATTTGAATACAATGAAAAATGAATAATTGGTTACTACAAATGTTCAACATATCAAAGATTTTAACTTCATGCGAGTAGTATGTATTCGTCACTCCCAACTGAAGAGGGTGTCCAATGTTAAATACCAGTATTTTGCACTGGAAGTAGAGGAGAGAGTCAGACGCTGTGTTTAAGTGTTAATACCTTTAATTTCATTATGGTATTTAGTTCTCTGGATGGTGTAGTACCAGTTGCCCAGTGTGCGATAGTGTTGGAAATAGGATGTATGATAATTAAACTACAGAGATTGTCACCAACTTGCCCTGTTACAGTATGTACAGTTTTTAGTTCCTTTGTCAGATGCAATTTATGACCTTCAAAGTACACGAAATATTAGATGACATGACATGAATTGACGTAATGTGACATAACTGTTCATTGAAACATGAGGTACTTGGCATGATATAAAATCACACATTAATGCAAGATATTAGGAACTAGGGGGGAAGTCTTTGAATGGCAAACTGAAAGCTTTCTTTACCTTTCAGATCCATATTTCCTTAGTTAATGGAAGACCAGGAGCATCAAACTTTTCTTACAGTCAAGCATTGCAGGTAAACAGGCTTTTTGCCATAATGGCCTTGGCCGCACTAGCTATGAGGGTCACCAGGTTGTTTCTAATTACCATAAATGCCGACGTATAAGCTGCACTCACAGATAAGTGCACCCCGAGTTTGGCAACTTAAATTTTGGAAAAAAAATTGGAAACAAACTAAAATAAATCAAAAGTGGAGTCTTGAGAAAGATGTCTTACATGTACATGCATTGTTCTTTGAAATTTGTTGTATGCATCAACCCACATATTAATTTACTAACATTTAAAACAGAGAATACTAAAACTCTACGTATAATTTTAGCTCTCTAATAGTGTAAAAATCTGACTTAGACATAAATTTCATCTTTCTCTTGACTAGTATTTTTAATCCAGTATTTTTCATTCCTGTCCATTACTCAATAGAATTTACATACAACTACACCTGATGAACGTTTCGGTTTGTTTGTAGCTTAGTAACCAGGCATTTGATCAGGAGATGGATTACCGGAAATGAGTAGATTTTCAGTACAAGACATATCAATGTTTTCTCCATGAAAAAAGACATTTATTTGCTCAAAGAGAGTTCAATGATTAATTTGACAAATTTGCCATCAAACTATCGAACAGTGAAGAAACAGTTGGCCCTTTGCCATGGTATTTTCTCGCTTGTGGTGGATCAATTTCTGTTTAAGTGAGCAGCCACTGTTGACACTAAGCAACTTTTTGGGGGAATGGAGATTCCCTGCGGAGTGACGTTCACCTGCTCAAGAAAGGCAATGTTAAACCGCTTTTTAACCAAGAAGGTTTAATCATGATGTAAGCTCACATAAAAACGGCTTGTTTAGGAGCCACCAAGCTTGCAAAAGCAATGATCAATGGGTACTGTGGTATAGTTTTATGAAGCTCTTATTATTTTGCTACACAGCTCTATACAGAATGTAAATTTTTCGCTGAAAAGTGTTAATTGCTGCCGCAGCGAGTGAGCCTGAAGCGAACGAGCAAGGCAGCTCTCTTAAATCAGCAGAAGATTTTATTATAGGGGCTTGCAACACTTTTTATTACTAAATGCAAGGAATTAAAGATTTAGGATGCGCAGTGGTATGCTGCAAGGAATTGTGGGTATGCGCTAATGGGAAGATTTAGGATGCGCAGTGATATGGCACAAGGAATTGTGGTTATGCGCCAATGGATGATTTAGGATTCGCAGTGAACCATGTGCTTTCTTTTCACTGTTTTTGGTTTTTGCTTTTATTCTTCAGATGCTTACGATAGTAATACTGCGGCACATTCTGTTGATGGTGACATATTTTACGTAGTCATTAATCTATCTGTGCGTTCCAAGTCTTAAATTTTAACCTTTAAAGTGAAGTGTCAAATTAAAGTAGTGTCAAATTGTGGTGTGTAAATTAAAATCTCTCCTTGTATGCATCAACTTCATGCATCATGACGCATCGATGGCGAGGTGTGACAAGGGTTACCGGTCCACTGATTACCCATTACCAATAATCTAATAACATTAAACCACAAGCCGAAGAGACCTGAAATTCGTTCTACCTTGTATAGTTGTGTAAAACACTCACACAGTTTGACGTTACATTGAACGATGTGCTTATCAGCTTACTTATCAGCTTATGTGATATCAGCTTACTTTGTCTAAATAGCTTAGTTGTGTCTCATTTTTTTAAACAACTCCAAAATAAATAAATAAATAAATAATCAGCTACGAAGACAATGTAAAATACTTCTACACATGTACAATCACAACAAGAAAGTCACAAAACAAGAGAGCGACTTGTGTTGTTTTGAAAACCATACTAGAATAAAAAGAACATGCGTTCTGTCGATTTATTCGCTTCTCCCCATGCAAGAACATTGTGGTGACGAGATTTGACAAATGTTCCCTTGTCATGGGGAGAAGCGACATAAATGCGCGCATGTTCTTTTTATTCTAGTATGGTTTTCAAAACAACACAAGTCGCTCTCTTGTTTTGTGACTTTCTTGTTGTGATTGTACATGTGTAGAAGTATTTTACATTGTCTTCGTAGCTGATTATTTATTTATTTATTTATTTTGGAGTTGTTTAAAAAAATGAGACACAACTAAGCTATTTAGACAAAGTAAGCTGATATCACATAAGCTGATAAGTAAGCTGATAAGCACATCGTTCAATGTAACGTCAAACTGTGTGAGTGTTTTACACAACTATACAAGGTAGAACGAATTTCAGGTCTCTTCGGCTTGTGGTTTAATGTTATTAGATTATTGGTAATGGGTAATCAGTGGACCGGTAACCCTTGTCACACCTCGCCATCGATGCGTCATGATGCATGAAGTTGATGCATACAAGGAGAGATTTTAATTTACACACCACAATTTGACACTACTTTAATTTGACACTTCACTTTAAAGGTTAAAATTTAAGACTTGGAACGCACAGATAGATTAATGACTACGTAAAATATGTCACCATCAACAGAATGTGCCGCAGTATTACTATCGTAAGCATCTGAAGAATAAAAGCAAAAACCAAAAACAGTGAAAAGAAAGCACATGGTTCACTGCGAATCCTAAATCATCCATTGGCGCATAACCACAATTCCTTGTGCCATATCACTGCGCATCCTAAATCTTCCCATTAGCGCATACCCACAATTCCTTGCAGCATACCACTGCGCATCCTAAATCTTTAATTCCTTGCATTTAGTAATAAAAAGTGTTGCAAGCCCCTATAATAAAATCTTCTGCTGATTTAAGAGAGCTGCCTTGCTCGTTCGCTTCAGGCTCACTCGCTGCGGCAGCAATTAACACTTTTCAGCGAAAAATTTACATTCTGTATAGAGCTGTGTAGCAAAATAATAAGAGCTTCATAAAACTATACCACAGTACCCATTGATCATTGCTTTTGCAAGCTTGGTGGCTCCTAAACAAGCCGTTTTTATGTGAGCTTACATCATGATTAAACCTTCTTGGTTAAAAAGCGGTTTAACATTGCCTTTCTTGAGCAGGTGAACGTCACTCCGCAGGGAATCTCCATTCCCCCAAAAAGTTGCTTAGTGTCAACAGTGGCTGCTCACTTAAACAGAAATTGATCCACCACAAGCGAGAAAATACCATGGCAAAGGGCCAACTGTTTCTTCACTGTTCGATAGTTTGATGGCAAATTTGTCAAATTAATCATTGAACTCTCTTTGAGCAAATAAATGTCTTTTTTCATGGAGAAAACATTGATATGTCTTGTACTGAAAATCTACTCATTTCCGGTAATCCATCTCCTGATCAAATGCCTGGTTACTAAGCTACAAACAAACCGAAACGTTCATCAGGTGTAGTTGTATGTAAATTCTATTGAGTAATGGACAGGAATGAAAAATACTGGATTAAAAATACTAGTCAAGAGAAAGATGAAATTTATGTCTAAGTCAGATTTTTACACTATTAGAGAGCTAAAATTATACGTAGAGTTTTAGTATTCTCTGTTTTAAATGTTAGTAAATTAATATGTGGGTTGATGCATACAACAAATTTCAAAGAACAATGCATGTACATGTAAGACATCTTTCTCAAGACTCCACTTTTGATTTATTTTAGTTTGTTTCCAATTTTTTTTCCAAAATTTAAGTTGCCAAACTCGGGGTGCACTTATCTGTGAGTGCAGCTTATACGTCGGCATTTATGGTAATTAGAAACAACCTGGTGACCCTCATAGCTAGTGCGGCCAAGGCCATTATGGCAAAAAGCCTGTTTACCTGCAATGCTTGACTGTAAGAAAAGTTTTGATGCTCCTGGTCTTCCATTAACTAAGGAAATATGGATCTGAAAGGTAAAGAAAGCTTTCAGTTTGCCATTCAAAGACTTCCCCCCTAGTTCCTAATATCTTGCATTAATGTGTGATTTTATATCATGCCAAGTACCTCATGTTTCAATGAACAGTTATGTCACATTACGTCAATTCATGTCATGTCATCTAATATTTCGTGTACTTTGAAGGTCATAAATTGCATCTGACAAAGGAACTAAAAACTGTACATACTGTAACAGGGCAAGTTGGTGACAATCTCTGTAGTTTAATTATCATACATCCTATTTCCAACACTATCGCACACTGGGCAACTGGTACTACACCATCCAGAGAACTAAATACCATAATGAAATTAAAGGTATTAACACTTAAACACAGCGTCTGACTCTCTCCTCTACTTCCAGTGCAAAATACTGGTATTTAACATTGGACACCCTCTTCAGTTGGGAGTGACGAATACATACTACTCGCATGAAGTTAAAATCTTTGATATGTTGAACATTTGTAGTAACCAATTATTCATTTTTCATTGTATTCAAATTCCATTAATTATTACACAGCAAATCAATATATATATTAAGGTCAATGCTGATCTTAAGCCCAGTTTCAGCACCATGGAAATGTGTTTTGAATATATATACTGCAACTCATTGTATGCATCATGCATTTAGAATAGATCCTTCAAAATAACAGAGCGAAAAAATACTGGAAACTGTTTAAGAGAGAATCCATGAGCTCACCTCGCCATTCTCAAATGGTGGAACTTGAGAGTAACTTGTTGTGCAGGTCACTGTTGTATCATCTTTAAACGACTGGAGCAGTGCCGAGTGTCCAAAGTATGTTAAACAATCACTGTTATCTGTGGCAAAATACTGCCATGGGGTAAATGTTTTTCCACCATCAACTGATTTCTCCAAGGCCCAAGTACCAGGACGGGGAGCATTACCAGTTTTAATGATGACATAGGCTACTTGATACTCCTGCAATAGATAGAAGAAACACATGCACATACTTACATTTACCTTTTCAAAGAGAGCCAATCTTTAAACTTGCATTTACAATGTTTAAACTGGTCAAGAGAGTGGTCTTTATTTACTTGTTCTATTTAAAACCTAAGATCAAAACTTTGCTTTTCTTTATGTAAGTATTATATAGACAAATCCAAACCAAATAAGGCTTTGACTCTAAGCTTCTCATGCTAATTATACTCAAGTGAAATAAACTGTTAACATGAATGAAACTGATGTCCATAATGTTCGCTTTGTAAAATGTATTTTATATACAAGGCTAAAAGGTTAAAAAATTAAAATGTTTAAACCAAACGTTTTCGGCTGTTTGCCATCATCAGGGTTAAAAAGATGACCGTCTACACGTACATATATATCTTATGTAATTCCCGAAGGGAAAAGTTTGGAGACATAAGAAATAACTTGTTTGTTCAAACTGGGGCGGAATTGTTGGATCATTAGTCCCTCGACGATCCTACGCTTGTGGAATGTTTGGGCTGAGGAGAGAACACGCCAAGTGAAAGAATGTGATGGGTTTTTCCCGCGGCTGTTTTGCAGGTTCAGGGGTGTGAGCAGGATTTGAATGCTCCGCAATTCGTACTGCCAAGTTTCTCACAGTCTTGCCAATGTAATCAACGCCACAAGAGCAATCACCTTTGTAAACAACTTTGGATCTGTGAGTGTTTTTGTCTTTGCTGTTAAAGAGGCTTTTGATTTGCCTTGTTTGCCACAGGATTATAAAGATGAAATTGAAATTAGTGAACTTGTTTAGTTTTTCAATTAACGTCTTACTGAGTTTTTCGTTTTAACCACAAAAAGGAAGCTTGATGATAACTTTCTTTCGTTCTTCAAAGAGAAAATTCGGAATTAAGTTGTCATCTTGTGACGAGTTGTTTAGAAAGTTGTTGATTGTATGCGAAATAAAATGTTTCGGATAACCTGCATTGATGAAAGAAGTTTCTAGAGTTTTTTTGTCCTTGTCAAAATCGGTAGAGATGCGTTTGGCTCTATGGAGTGCGCCAGTGATGCAATTCCTTTTCCACTTGGTAGGGACCTCAGATTTCCAATGTGTTGGTAGTTTCCCTGGTTTCTTGAAGACGCTGCCATTGAACTTGTTGGTGTAACTAAAGGCAGTATCGAGGAAGTGGTCGGGGTTTTCCTCGACGGTGAAAACAATGTTAGGATGGTAGCGATTCAACCGTTCAAATAGAACATCAGGCTCGTCCTTTTTCTTCTTAGAGAAACAATCATCAACATACCGATCATAGAATGGCGGGTTAAAAGGTCGGACTACGTCAGCTTCTAATTTAGCCATGAAAATGTTTGCAAGGACTGGAGATAGTGGGTTACCCATGCCGCATCCATCAATTTGTTTATATAGCCTGTCATTAAAACTGAAAACTGTATTCTTGGTGACATTATAGAGAATGCGTCTCAAGAGTAACTTTGAGCTGAGTTGTGGTAACTTGTTGTTGGTGTAGATTTCATGAATGATGTGGTCAATGGTTTCATCGAGCGGAACTTCAGTAAAGACTTTCTGACCTGAAACTTCAAGTCATCTCTGCCACTGAATAAGATCAAACCGACATCAAACCAACCTGCCTTCCTATGTGGGACTGCCAAAACCCATAAATTCCAGAACCCTGAGCAAATTACGAAGGATAATCTGAAACTTCGACCGATTGTCAGCACTTGTGGAACCTTTTATTACGAAACCACCAAGTTCCTAGCCTCTTACTTACTTCCTCTCACTGAGAACGAATACAGCATCAAAACCACCCCCGATTTCGCTGAGCGTCTAAGTAACAGAACTGTTGATGATGACGATGAAGTATTGATCTCATATGATGTGTCCTCTCTCTTTACTGAAAGTTCCGCTCGATGACACCATTGACCACATCATTCATGAAATCTACACCAACAACAAGTAATACCACAACTCAGCTCAAAGTTACTCTTCAGACGCCTTCTCTATAATGTCACCAAGAATACAGTTTTCAGTTTTAATGACAAGCTATATAAACAAATTGATGGATGCGGCATGGGCAAATCACTATCTCCCGTCCTTGCAAACATTTTCATAGCTAAATTAGAAGCTGACGTAGTCCGACCTTTCAACCCGCCATTCTATGATTGGTATGTTGATGATTGTTTCTCTAAGAAGAAAAAGGACGAGCCTGATGCTCTATTTGAACAGTTAAACCGCTACCATCCTAACATTGTTTTCACCGTCGAGGAAAACCCGGCCACTTCCTCGATACTGCCTTTAGTTACAACAACAAGTTCAATTGCAGCGTCTTCAAGAAACCAGGGAAACTACCAACACATTGGAAATCTGAGGTCCCTACCAAGTGGAAAAGGAATTGCATCACTGGCGCACTCCATAGAGCCAAACGCATCTCTACCGATTTTGACAAGGACAAAAAACTCTAGAAACTTCTTTCATCAATGCAGGTTATCCGAAACGTTTTATTTCGCATACAATCAACAACTTTCTAAACGACTCATCACAAGATGACAACTTAATTCCGAATTTTCTCTTCAAAGAACGAAAGAAAGTTTTCATCAAGCTTCCTTTTTGCGGTAAAAACAAAAAACTCAGTAAGACGTTTATTGAAAAACTAAACAAGTTCACTAATTTCAATTTCATCTTTATAATCCTGTGGCAAACAAGGCAAATCAAAAGCCTCTTTAACAACAAAGACCAAAACACTCACAGATCCAAAGTTGTTTACAAAGGTGATTGCTCTTGTGGCGTTGATTACATTGGCGAGACTGTGAGAAACTTGGCAGTACGAATTGCGGAGCATTCAAATCCTACTCACACCCCTGAACCTGCAAAACAGCTGCGGGAAAACCCATCGCATTCTTTCACTTGGCGTGTTCTCTCCTCAGCCCAAACATTCCACAAGCGTAGGATCGTCGAGGGACTAATGATCCAACAATTCCGCCCCAGTTTGAACAAACAAGTTATTTCTTATGTCTCCAAACTTTTCCCTTCGGGAATTACATAAGATATATATGTACGTGTGGACGGTCATCTTTTTAACCCTGATGATGGCAAACAGCCGAAAACGTTTGGTTTAAACATTTTAATTTTTTAACCTTTTAGCCTTGTATATAGAATACATGAATGAAACTGTTACCAGTCAATCTCTCCTTGTTTTTAAAAGTAAACTTTTGTTAGATTATTTTTAATTGCAATTTTTAATAGTTTTATTTGTAAATTTACGCTTCCAGTATTTCCATTTTAATGTTTCAGAATCGGTGTGATGTCCTCTGGATGTTGCTGGCATAATAATACTTAGATTTAAAGTTAGAAGTGCAAAAAATTTTGTTGAAACAGTCACTGCATTTATTCCCAGTATTTCACTGACGACAATTTTGGGACTTTGATATCCAGCAGACTAGTAGAGGTTCCTCTCTGTATTTCACAAAGTAGGGATTGATTGTTAATTGAAACCTCACATTAATTAAATTCTCTTCATAATTTGTCAGGCTCTGAGTCGCGAATTGAAAATGTCAATTTGTCCTGATAATGATTTTGTTCCAAATTATCCAGTAGTGTAGCAGCTGTCCAAAGCTGCTTTTGTTTTATTGTAGCAGCTGTTATTGTTTTAGGGATAGGGGCATTGTTTCTGTTGTTTGTTCTATTGTACTCTCAAAGGGTATCAAGCCAATCATGTGAGACCTTAGGCGAGCTGCTACATCACCCAAATTATCTGGACTTTAAGATTACTTTAACACAAAGAAAACGTTTAATATCAAGAAAAAAACGAATATTTTTCACAGCTATAAAACCTATAAAACCGCAGAGATCAGATCAGAGGATGTTTTGTTTCTCATGTTTCTTTTTTAATACAGCTGCACTTAAGCTTATTTATAACGTGAAAACACAGTGATGGACAAAACACTGACCCCCAGTCCATGGACTACCCCAATGGACTACCTAAATGGACTACCCTAAAAATGGACTACCCCTAAAAATAATATACCAAATGAGTACCATTTGATGCTCTTAGCTGCTGGTATACTTAAATTACACATATAACTTCCGGTTATGTTTATCCTGTACAGCCTCTAGCCACCATTTTGAATAATTGCACTTTAAATAAACAACTGCTGAACACAAAATGGCGAAAAGTGTAAACTCAAACCATTATCAATGGATGTTATCAATCTGAGGTGAACATAATCACTTTAAAAACCATTGAAGTGTGAGTGAGGAACTCAGTCTGATATTTGATTTAGGAATAGCACATTTAGTGAACAAACCAACAAACAATCAAGCAAACAAAACAGAAATATTATCTATTAAATAAAATTCTTTTTCCACTTTTTCTTTTTATCTTACTTGCTTCTTTCCTCAACATTTTATTTTTCTCTGCTTTCCATAGTTCTATTAATAAAATAAGTGTAATAATAATAATAACAATAATAATAATAATAAATAAAAACTTTATTGAAATTTCACTTTAATAATAATAATAATAATAATAATAATAAATAATAATTTGTAACTAGTCATCGACTGGCCCGCCTAGACTGGCATAGCTATCCGCGGGTCTGTCCAACTGTACAATGTAGATTTTTAGTAAGAAATAAAATGGTGATGATGATGTTAAAGGTAAACGTCAAAGGGATTCTCAGTTTTATTCCTTGCCATTCAATCAGCCACTACACATGCTTTAGCTAAAAGATGACATCACAGGAGATTAGAGTAAAGGCTGAATAGTACCCCTTCCAAGAACCATGATGAATTGACAAGTTAAGGTAGTCAGAACATTCAGATCCTTTCCATATAAATATTAATAGTCCTTAATTGTTCCAAAATAATTTGCAAGCAAACAGCCTGAATCTGAAATGTTTACAATGCATTAGACAAAACACTGGTTGCTGGTGTAAAATAATTTAGTGGAATTTAAGCCACTTGCAGTGGCAGGTCCAGGGGATATTCAAAAGGAGAAGGGGAAATTTTGTCTTTTGGTCCTTACAGTAATTTCAACTGTAAAGTAGGGTGGGTGCTGCAATATTAGAATTGGTTCTAGCTTTGTATGTTGCAGAGCAATAAAAGGCATTATTTTATTTTTAGACATCAGAATAATGAGTTATAGACTATCAGGCTATCCTGAGGCTGGAACATTGTAAAACAATACACTTAACTTGGCCAACTTAAGTCATAATGTATTAATATTATCCTAGGAAGAATCTACTTGACTATTTTGTGTTCAGTGGTTCCAGAACAAAGAAAAGCAAGGTGTAGCATCTTACAACTTTGCATGGTACTCATTTGGTATATTATTTTTAGGGCTGGTCCATTTTTAGGGTAGTCCATTTAGGTAGTCCATTGGGGTAGTCCATGGACTGGGGGTCAGTGTTTTGTCCATCACCGTGAAAACACTACGACATCATCTTTTTATTCTCAGCTCACAAAACGCTCATTTCTATCACTGACAAAACATCAACGGACGGTTCACTGAGTGCCTTATAATTAACCTTCGATCGAAGTATGCTGACACATTCCTGCGAGATTTCTCACCATAATTTGTGTGAAAAAAAATTATTTCACTGAAGTTCCTTCAAAGTGTAACGGTTCGCGAAAAGTTAAAAAATCTTCAACAAACTGAACTTGGAAGAAATTAGGATATTAATGGTTAACCATCAAAGGCACACACACTTCAGTTCAATTCAGTAACTTAGAAGGATTATAAACATCGTGGGCGATGGAGAACCTTTACCTGTCCTAAATCGATGGTAATATTCACTCGTTGATACTGAAGTCCCCGGGAAAGGGGAGGAGATTGCCACCATCTTTCGGTTCCATCAATAGCATACTCAATCGAGTGATCTCTGGAAGGTACACTAGGGTCACAATGATCACAGGACAGACCTAGAATGCCAAGCTTTCCTGGTACCGTCGCCAATTTGCAGAACAATTCTGACTCGCTCACGTCCTCGCCACATGTTGAAGTTGCTTCGATCTTCTTACCCTGAGCAATGTTAATAGCTGGAGGACTCAGTCTTTGCCCATCGCCAGACTTAACAGCAAAACTGACAACTAAAAGAGCTTGCAAGATAGCGAATACTGGGTTCTTCATTGTAGAAACACTCATCCCACGAGCGTCCGTACACACTGATGACACAGTAATAAAGCGAGCCAACAGAGAGCTCTTTGTGCCTGGCAAAATGCGAGGGGTTCAAATTACCTTGGGCGTGGGGTGTCCGTGGCGTTTGAAGAATTCCCCAATATCCCGCCATGTATGTCCACTCACCACAAAAAAAAAAAACAACACAGTTTCATGAATTCAAGAACTTTCTGTTTCATTCGGCTTTCTCGGCTTGGCGGTTGGCTTGTCTTCTTGTCTTTTCTTTCTCCTTATATACAGGACGCAGCCCATATTCAGCTATTTGTCATAAACGTGAAAAATGGCTGGTTTTTCTCCCCTCTCTCCTTCTTCAATTTGCAAAATTACACAGTCAAAAGAAGTAACCCCTTTTCACTAATAATTTTAGTATCATTACATATGATGATACAAGTATATAATCATGTTGGGGGAGCCAAAGGAGGCTCTTACTTCGGGTAGAAGACACAGTACACTAAACAAAAGAACGCCGCTAAACAAACCTGTTGTCTCCATTGTTTTCCTCGTTCTTTTGTCCTTTTGTCTTCTATTGTTGTACGTCAGCTGTGTCTTCTACACGAAGTAAGAGCCCAAAAGGATGAAAAGCGTTATGTAAGGGTTTGTATGGTTAACTGTGGCGGCCCCATGCCCCCCACTGGGGTAATATGGACTGTGATGATGATGATGATGAGGATGATGAGGATGATGCCTTTGGTAAACATTTCGATATAAGCTCCCAATCAAAATTTACACATTGCATCCGTTGCCTGTTAAGGTGGCCGAGCACAGTTTCAAAGTGCCTATGCCTAATTCAACACTACTTTAAAACTATTTTCTAGTATGCTTTAGCGCCCGTTTTTTTGCAAGAATCAAGGTTAACCACAGAAGTATTTATTCACGCATTTTTGTCCGGGGAAAAATATAGCAATGGTTTTAAAAATAGGACTTAACTTTGTTGGAGCATTGTTTGGCTAAAATTTGTCAAACTTCTATTGTGTTAGGAACTTAAACAAACAGTAACTTGCGATAAAGCAATGCATATTGTGTTCAGTTTAAGTTCAATAAGTTTCAATACACTCGCGTAATAGTCGTCGCTGTGCAAATCTTAATATATTGTGAACTGATGAGAAAAACATAATACAAGTAAATGTCTTTTAGTTTAAAGTTTCTTTTTACCATAGCCGAAAATAATGTATCTTAGCTCTATGCACCTGAGCTTTTTACGCTGATTCTACAGCTAGCATATATGGCTTTTGTTACGTCTTGTTGGAAATTTATCTTGCAAACTGAGTTTAGTTAGTTGACGATTTCAATGAAGCCGACTCTATTCAGAAGCCTATTCATTTATTTTAGGTTGTCATTAGTTTCAAGCTGACTTTACTTAGCCGTCTCTATTTTGTTCCTTACATGATGCAATCGTTTATTGCGTTAGTATAAGTAAAGTACTCTGTTCGTTGTAGTACAATTTACATCTCCGCGGATAACGATTTACAACAACAACCTTTATTTACACTATTCTGTAGAAGAAAAGGAAAGGAGGGAAAAAAAAACAAGTATAGAAAACAACTCAGCGGACTACGATTTACATCTCGGGGTTTACGATTTACATCTCGGCGACTATGATTTTTCGTCTCGTCGTTTACAGCGAAGTACGAAGAATAAACGTGCGAAGTCCAAGTCTCTGAGTGTCGACTGAGTGTCCTGATTTCAGTTGTAGCAGATCCGACGGTACTTTGGAACCCGTGACAAGTTCCTTTCCCGCAGCAAGCGAGTCGCTCCGAGCTATGAATTCCCAGCCAAGCGCAGTTGTCCAGCCAGTTAGGCCACGTTTACGTTCGTTTTCTCCAGTTAGAGTTTAGAGCGGAAAAACCGTTGACAACAGTATGAAAGTCCGTTGTCACATTTTGGCTACGGTGTGTGCTGTTGCCATGGCAACGGGGCTGTGTTAAAAATTTGGCTTTTTATTTTTTAAAAAAGTGCAGTCGTTAGATTTTTTTCAGCGTTTGCCCACCTACGAACTGACATTAAATCCCTTCTGTCACACTGTTCTAATAAATTTTGACATGGCGATTTTCATAATTCGGTGTTAATCGTTTTCTGTATTATTAGACTTATTAAAATTTCCTATGTCAAATTCAGATTTTTCGTGAGGATCATTCAGTACTTTCTGAACTATTTTTTTTCCAAGTTTCTTGAAATTCTAATGACTGGATCGTCGAAATTGGCAAGTTTCTGCTGAAGCAATCGGTGTCAATTTCTCGAGCGACTGCGCATGAGTTGCACTTACTGAACTGGGTTTCTTTCGGTAACAAACTAAAGCTGAGAAATGCTGGGTTCTTGCATCGTTACCTTTTTAACGTATCTTTGTAATAAAAGACTACAGCCATCAATACACTGCGTTTAAATTATAGAGAAAAATAACACAGATTAGTGTGCGGTGTTGAGTAAATAAAATGATCGCTCTATTGACGGCATGTTTCAGTGTTCTCTGCAATCCTCGTGCGCGCGATGAATTCCATAAGCAAAAGCGCGCGTGAAAACTGTGTTCGGCCATTTAAGGTGGCTCAATAGGTTATGCAAGATTACGAAGCGCGCGCCAGTGGCCTCAATCGAAAGTTAATATTCTCGTTCTTTTTGCTATTTTCCTAATCAAAGCTACTGAAACATAACAAACAAGGGCCAAAATTTGCTGTTCAACAGTCACCTCTGATATCAAGGCTTTTAGTCTCAAATTAAAACTACTCAAACATCGCCATTTTTGACGTCTGTTTGGCTTTGATTTCAATTTTCTTCAATTTCCTTCGGTAAAATTTTCTGATATGCTCAAACCGGGTAGAGTCTGGCAAGAAGAAACTTTTAAAATCGAAAAAAGTAGGGGTTGTCAAGGTAGTTTTTTCGTTTTTAGCATTTTTGTGTTTTTTGGCTGAGCGAAAACCTTGTCTTACAAATTTTTCTGATAAATTGAAAGCAAGGAAAGCTAATAAGGAATAACTTCTCTGCCAAATCTTAAGGAATTTCACCGAAGGAAATTCGAGAAATCTGATAAGGATTTTTCTATTTTTTCACCTCAATGGCAATTACGTCATCAGAATAGGAACTCGCCAAGATCGCTATGTGAGCATGCGCGAATTTTCGAACCACGCGGTTTTGTCGATGAGCGACTCGACAATGGCGGTCTCATCAAAATACACACAAGACCTTTCCGTCCAAATCATTTTCTTTACGTTTTCTTTTAAATGGTTTCTCTGTTTCTACTTCTGGGCTGTAATTTGAGCTATATTGTTGACTTGTTCGCTGCTTTGCATGAGCTTGCGTCAGCTAGCGCGCGCACATTACTGAAGCTCGCATCATCGGTGGCGCGCGCTACTTAAGGTCATTCCACTGAAATAGAACCTAAACTGAGATTTTTCTCAAACTTTGCCAATTGATTGTTTACATTATAGGAACTTAAATTTGGAAATAAAATGAGGGTCCCCATGTTCGTTTAGGAGCAACAGCACCTTGTTTATACCATATAAACCCTTATAAAAGCACCACGATTGCTTGCTAAATTCACGTTTCCGACGATTGTTTTTTTCTCAACACTGAGAATTGGCCCATATTTATTTTACATAGAGAAATTTACTAATCAAATCAAAACGACAGAAAAAAATGATAGGTCACCGTACTCGTTTTCGAGAAAATGTCGATTTACCTCTTCGGCGAGGTCCAGTCGTAAAGAAAAAGCCGCCATTTTCTAATGCGCGCGCGCTAATCACGCGTAAAATTATGCGCAGTAGGGATGCGCAATGCACATACTAGGGGAATGACCTTCAAGGACGGTGCCTACTTTTGTTAGTGCGCACACGTTCTGCACATCACGCGAGCCATGGTTTAAGCGCGCGCGCGCTGGGGTTGACATTGACGCAATCAACTACCCCACCAAGCACACGACTAAAATTAAAGGACAATTTTCCTACGGTGACCAAATCAATTTTAATGAACCTGTACTTAAACCAGGGAGACCAGAATAGCAGCATATCGCTAGCCACTAACTGTTAACGTCTTCCAGCTGAAAATCTAGCTGTTATCTTTCGAAAATTACACTGAAATCCAACTGCAAACATATACCTGCAGATGGCGTAGTGCGCGCGCAGACACGCAAATGTCTTACTTACTGGGGAGGTGACAGGAAAAAAAGTAACAGGCACCGTAAAAGTTTTCAAAAAAGATCAATAACTTTAAAAAACGCGTGGTTACCCCAACATTTTTTGTTGGGAAATGGAAGCGGCAAGCCTATTCAACATATGATTAGTTTCTGGTCGTGAGCAAAAGTTATTTAGTCTGTATTTTAGCTGAACCAGAGGAAGGCTGTCAGAGACGTTAAAAGCAATTTTGCAACGATTCTGTTACTAAAAACGTAACAATAATGATTTTAAGGTTACCATTTGCCATGTAGTTTAAAGATCTTTTTAAATGTGTTTGCCTTTATGAATGTACAGGCGAATTCTAAGGAAATCTATGAAGAAATATCGTTTCCCGCTTTTTTCAGAAAAATGCTGATGTAAGCATTTTTGTTGAGATTCAAGGCGAATTATCTCGAAAAAATGCCTGGCTACCCCTAATTTTCTTTGTGGATTCTAATAGCCTTTGCAAATATCTACTTTTTCCGCGTGGTCCTAACTTGGCGCAAATACCTTTGTATTTAGGACGGCACCGTCCTTAAAACCCTATTGACAGCCACCTTCAAGGACGTTCGCGCGAAAATTTCGAACAGTGATTTTTTTCTGAAAATTTCGCCATTGAAAGATGATGAGTTAGTGATGTCAGAAATGTAAAAAACATCGGGGGTCACCGACTGCGTTGCGGAGAGAACATGGCCCCGGGAAAAACATCTGAACTCTGAGTAATCGGGCGTTCGTTTTTTAAGCGAAGCATGGTCACAGCCGGCTGCAAGTCCCCAAAATATTGCAATCAGAGCTTTGAAGGGAACATGTTGGTCTACCCAAATATGGTTTAAGTGGGACCTATTAAGCGAATTTAAGTCAACTGGTGAGGTTCCTCAAAGAAATCAAAGATCGACATTTCGCGACCATAGTTTACACGCGCCTTGCCAGCCGCCAAGATCGGCAAGACTCCATGTCCCGTCGGACCTAAATCTTGAAAATTTCTCTAAACTTCCCACATTGATTTTTGCTTCAGTTTTGGACAAGTGTGGAGATTTTGTAAATAAAGTCTGTTTCGATTAGTTTTTTTATAATCTGTATAACCTCCACCCACATTATCATTGTCCTGTGGTAGTCAGCCAACTCGAAAGCTCTCTGCTCCTTTCGTGCTGTTTTATTATTTCTACAACACTCTTTCGTCCCTTGTTTATGTGTAGTCGCAATGTATAATCTGCTCTGTGTTCTTTACTTCTTTTTTTAATTCTTAAATATTGTTAGTTATAATTGTTTAACTGAATAAGGTAATAATGAACTTGACTTGAACTTGAAAAAAAAGCAGGGGTCACCGAACGTCCAAGATCGTTAAATCCAAGCAAAGCTATAGCAATGGCCATCTGCCATTGCTATAGCCACGAAGTGGCTGATGGATTATTTAAAACACAAGATTTCAATACACTGTGGTAATCGAGCCCCCTTTCTAATTGGACGAAGCAGTAAAATATGGTGCCCCAAGGATCCCTCCTGGTTCCAAGGCTTTATACGATCTACGTCAATGACCTCCCTAATGCTATTACATCTGGAGATGTGTTCATGTACGCAGACGATACAACATTATATTGTGTGGGGAAGAACTTTGATCAAGTTTGCTCACAACTAAATAACATTCTTGAGCAACTTCTGCTTTGGAGTTCAATGAACAAACTTTGTATTCATCCTGTAAAGTCTGAAGTTATGATCCTTAGCAAAACGAGCTTCATTGGTCCTGTTCCTCCTATCCACTTTGGAAATAATTTTATTAATGTTGTGAATCACACTACTTGTT
>JAHPZR010035722.1:0-27942 GCA_019787425.1 Platygyra sinensis
AAATATTTCGTTGGAAGCGGTTACATGATTGACTTTGCAATTTTTTTGAGTTATGGGGAATATGTCAGTTTACAACATTGTAAAAAATCCAAGGCAAAGGGTATACCTAAAATTGTGCACTACCTCACATCATTATGACATGCATGTACATGTAAGGTTTCCATGACCAGATTTAGGTACAGTATTGCAAAAGCTTACACACTAGTAACTATGACATCACTGAAAAAAAAATTATCTTTACTTGCAAACAGATCTTTACTAGTAAACTCCTTGCACAGTCCTTAATGTTACTAATTTCTGTTAATAATAACTATATCTCAGCCAATGATACATATGACATGTTGGCACAGTGCATAAACAGTGTTTCTTGAGTCCACTGTAAAATAATAAAGTAGAACATTGGAGCCATAAACGTATAATTAAATGCCTGAAGTAAAAATAATCAATTTGCATTCAAGCTTAGGTGAGCTAATATTTTCAGTCGCGACTTATTCAAGAAGAGAAGCGTAAACCTGCATTACTCGGGAAGCACAGGTATTCAAGTGTTGCCATGCGTTACAAAGTGGCAGGATATGTAGAGGAAATAGTTGTAAACATCTATCTGCGTTTGCAGGATCTCGATTGATCGGTCGATCGCGCGTGGGTTCATCTTTACTCTAGGACTCGATCAGAAAAAGCCATGATTTTGTTGTCTTCATCGATCACGATGTGAAGGTAATTTAATCCAGAGAATTGTGAGCCAGAAGAACGTTCGATGTCCAGCATTTATATCGAAAATATGAGCGAAATTCCGCTTTAAGCGTATCTTCAGTCGCCTGGTCAGAGATCCGAACGCCACGAGAGCTCGCGTAAACTGAAGCCCATTGGATTATTTACCCATGCTGCATTTCGGACCGTGTCCAACCTCCTCTGGCATCAAATCAAGCGGTGTCTTAGGCATATTTGTTGTTTAATTAGAAGCATCGGAAAGGCATGGTATCCGTAAAAAGGTCTATTTCGGATATCAGTTAGGGTAAAAATCTCTCTATGAGCTCTCCTGATTTATTAGCAACTTTAATTATTAGCGGAAAAGAGTCTCCCGAACGGTCAAATGTGAGTTAGCGAACGAATGTTGTTGACATTGACCCCAACTGTTTACACTACCGGCTTCGGCGATGATTCAACTAAAATTAATATTAAAGCAATCTTATAAAAAGGAACAAGAAAATAAAAGGAAAAGGTGTTGAAAACGTATGAAATAATCATAAAAGGCTGCTCATTTCTATGGGGATAAGACATTTTAAATCAACGCCTTCTTCAACCAAGAATGCCTGATGTGTGACGGAACGGTCGTAATGACGATCGGTAGAGGTCAGTCAAAAGAAACGCGAGGCTCGAGATATTTTTCGATATTTTGGGGTAAAATAAGTCTCATCGAGTTCTCCAAGCGTTAAAACTCAATAAATCTACTCAGGTAATGTCTAAAAGTTCGCTGCGAAACTCAAAACCGCATTTTAGTCAACGGATGAGATTCGTCATTTCCACACAAATTGTTGAAATTTCCGCTACTTTGTCGAATTTTTTGCGTATCAAAATTATGAGTGCCCACAACTTTTAATATAGATAATTGTAGCTTAGGCCTAGTACATTACGCTGATAACAGTCATCATTCATGAAGAGGTCCCACTTTTGAAAAAAATCTGTTTGTTTGGGGGCTATGTCAGCAAAGATGGCAAAGACATCTTTAAGCGGATCACGCTAAGACGACATAACTTTGCTTGCGTTTAAGATAAGCAGATAGTTTTTAGTTGTATGGAAAGAAGAAAGAATTATGCAGTAATTCTGAAAGAATTAAGTCGTTTTTTCAAATCTGCAAAGTTTGAACAAGCATAACGTAACCCCCAGTTTTGGGGGTTTCAATTTCCGGTTTGTGTAGTTTTCAGGGTGCCTACAAAAAAAAATTCCTCAAAAAATTAAAAAAGCGGATCTATCGAAATAAAGGGCATTTTCGTTCATTGCACATGTTGTTTGACTTGTGTACAAAAAATGAAGGCAATCCATCTTCCACGAAAATTTGAGTGGTCGGTTCTTACACGGACACGCTCTTAAATCCTCCGCGGTAGTAGTTATGTAATTTTTATAGTATATAAACGATGGTTAGGAATATCCTTGTCATTAAAATCCCCTGAAGAGTGAGCGATCACGAAACAGGCTTGTAGGGATAAAAGTGTAGTTTCTTCATTCATTGCTATATATATATAGCAATGAAAAATGCCACACATTAAATGATTAATCAGCCATGTCGCCAGCATGGTTGTCCTGATAGTGTAGTGGTCATCACACCCGACTAGTGATCAGGGGGACGTGGGTTCAAATCCCGCTCAGAAGTTGTCCAGTGTTTTGTCCTAATTTCTCCTCAACTTGGACTGTGAATCCATTTGCGATCCTCCTGGGGGTGATACGTTGTTGGCTCAAGGGATCTACTTAACTGATTATAGTTGTTGGCTCAAGGGATCTACTTAACTGATTATATATATATATATATATATATATATATATATATATATATATATATATATATATATATATAATCAGTTAAGTAGATCCCTTGAGCCAACAACTATAATCAGTTATATATAATATAATCATATATATATATATATATATATATATATATATATATATATATATATATATATATATATATATATATATATATATATAGATAGATAGATCAATGAATGAAGAAGAGAAAGCCATCCCGTAAATCAATTGATTAATTATTATGAATGAAGAAGAAGAAAGAATTGCCCTGAGCGGGATTTGAACTCACGTCCCCCTGAACACCGGTCGGGTGTGATGACCACTACACTATCAGGACAACCACGCTGGCAACGCAGTTATTGTAGATAGTCAGTTGGCCAGACGTGAGTATCCCGGGATTCTTTCAAGGGTGAGATGGGAAAGCCTGTAACTCCTTCATAGCCTTAAACCCAAGGATCGACATTAACGATTCACAGGCAAACACCAACTTGGGCATCAGCTAATCAGAAGGATCAATTTAATGATGCAGGCTTATTTATATACATAGCAATGAATGAAGAAGAGAAACCCATCCCGTAAATCAATTGATAATTATGAATGAAGAAGAAGAAAGAATTGCCCTGAGCGGGATTTGAACCCACGTCCCCCTGAACACCGGTCGGGTGTGATGACCACTACACTATCAGGACAACCACGCTGGCAACGCAGTTATTGTAGATAGTGAGTCGGCCAGACGTGAGTATCCCGGGATTCTTGGATTTTGTTTAAGAAAAGATCCATCTTCCATTTGCCGCATGCCGAATATTGCAAGACGGTTTTAATTTTCAATAAAGCGCTGTTGAAAACGGACTTCATACTAAAAATCGTCCAATTTTACAGTTTTTCACCTGCGAAGGGACAGTCCTTATACTTCCTAAATCTCCTTTGGTTTAGGCTCAAATTGCAGTTTAATAAAAGCCGTATGCCAAATTCTATTTTAGAGCGTCAGGAAATCAGAAAAGCGATTTTTGTCAACCCCATTTAGCCAATTTGGGCCTTTTCTTCTCTTATTCTGGCCTATTGAATGCGCGTCCGCATTTAAATTTGCCACTTCGCCGATTATGAATAATTAATGATGTCAAGCCATTCTGCGCGAATTTATCATAAAACAAATACAGAAACTCTGAGTGTGCTCTATTCTGTGTCAAAGCACTAAAGATGCGGTACGGCCTTTAAAGGCCTACAATTTCAAATATTCTTGACGTTTAAATCAAGTTTTTAATGCCAGATATAGATAAGGATACAAGTTAAACGCGTGTTTTAACATGTTTATTTAAAGGGAAAAAAACGAAAAATAATTGAAGCAAAATGCTCCTTGTTCTCTGCTAACCGCTACCCCCCTCATGGGGTAGAGTTAACGGGAGCAGAGTCTCTGCAGAGTCCCACTCTCACCGGTCCACCTGCACGAGTAGCCTCCGACATCTCTTCGATGCGACTAACTTAAAGTAAGAGGTGAAAAGCTCTTTGCCTCCCTTTTGGGAGGCATTTCTTAGACTCGCACGAGGCGTAGCCTCGTTTTGGCGCTAGGCTTGTTTTCGTCCTATAACGCCATGCAATAGGCCCTTTGCAGGATCCAGTCACATGGTACGGAATAAATTACACTGGGACGCAAATGACGCAGTGGGACTTCCAAAACAAAATAAAGTCACGCTGGACTGGTAAGAGTTCCTTTGTTTTGGAAGTCCCACTGGGTCATTTGCGTCCCAGTGTAATTTATTCCGTACCATGTGACTGGATCCTACAAAGGGCCTATTGCTGTTTACATTTGTTATCTTGACAGACGTGTTAGCTTGACGGTAGCTACAGCTTGAATGACCTTAAAAACCTTTCTCTTAGGAGGTAGAGAGAAAAACTGGACTACGTCTCATGTTTCCCCCTACACTTCTTTTTCTACGTACAACTGAGCAGAGCACAGTTGAGGCTTCTCTATTTGTTAAGAAGTGGAGCTCTGGCTGCACAAAAGGCTGGCAAGAAGAGCACCATAACTATAGGAACAGAACCAAATGCATGCATAGAAATTAATAGAAACCCATGCAACCTTTTACGAAGACGAAGACGACGACCGACGCACAACAAGCCGGTCATACTTCAGCCTTGGTTTGCAGCCTATTTCTTAGGTATCGGACAAAAACGTTTTGGGCAATTGGGGGTTTCACATGACGTCACTAAAATTCAAACTACAAATCTATTAATCTTTAAACTATTACTTTCATGACGTATGAGAACAGCTGAAAACTACTATTCATACAAATTTTCGCTCCGATGGTTTCTTGGTTTAGTGATAGACTACGCTTGAATTTCTAAGCTTTTGCGTGACGTGGCATTTACATGACGGCCGAGAGAGCTGTCATGTTGGTTAAAAAAAGTGACTTATTTTGAGGAATTTGGTTATCTGAACAGTTCATGTATTCGAAAAAGCATTGTTTGAGTGTTTTTGAGTTCCTAGCGAGATAAATGTACGCTTTTGTAACAAACCTCGATGACAGATGTTTCTGCTGGTTTCTTGCTGCCATGTTGGTACCCATCCGCATCGCCATCAGCCTGGCTTCTCCAAACAATTTTCTATAAATTTGGGTGAAAAATTTCTCGGGATATCTTGCTTAAGAAAAATTGCATATTTACCTCAATAATCTACACCTCCCTGCAGATTATTGAACTGTGGACCGAAAAACTTGAGGACGAGGTTGTGTTACTTTCGGATGAGCAGAGAAACAAAGAGCTCATTTTCTCCATTAAAAGTTTGAAAATATTTGGAATGAATTATAATTAGCAATTATTGAATTTGGCTTTTGTAGGATACGACGAATTCTGCAGATCTCGGAGGGTGTTATCCTCCCTCGGCCTCGGTGGATAACACCCTCCTTGATCTGGAAAAAAAGGATTCACCTATTGATAAACAAAACATAGTTGCCAAAGAAAGATCACCACAGAACGCCTCCTTTTAGAATCAATGCATTCAGCTATTCAGTATAATTTGTAAGGCAGTGTTAGAAATGGAAAAATTATCTTCAGAATAGACCTTTGCAAAAATATGCAGATATTTTTTGGGGGTGGGGGTTTCAGAAGTTAGTTAAAATATTTAGAAAAAATAGGGATGTTTAAGAATATGTTTACACACTATTGTAACCTTTTTGTATTTATATCACTGCCACAAGCAAGTTCTGTTACTTTTACTGAAGAAGGATGAAGTTTCATATATTATTTCAAAAAAGGTCGTTGTCGTGACCAACTTTTGGTTATGTTTTGTACTGAAGTAAATAGCTTTATTATAGAGGTTTAAGTTCCTCCACAGCACAGTAAAAATTACTAACTTTAGAACCCAGAATTTTCGAGACCAGGCTGAGCAGGTTCTTATATTTTAGAGTTGTTTTTCACAATTCAGGCTGATTAAGTTTTTAATAGGTTCTTATTTTTCAGAGGTTGTACATTTAATTCACATGGACAAAACTGGGTGTTTGTTAACTACATGGCTCATTTCTACATTTCAGCGGAGCTCCGACGACCCGAAGGGCTTGTCAAGCGGAGGGCCATAGTCACGAAAGAAAAGAGAATCAAATGTTTTTCACTGCTTTTGTTTTCTGTATTTTGAGATTATTCAAACTCGTTACAGATGGCCAAGCAAGATACAGAAAACTTCACCGCAAAGTTACAAAACTCCAATCAAAATTCTTGCTTAGCTCAATCGAACTCTGAACAACCCGGTCCAGCTCTGCTTTTAGCCTTGGCTAAATCTATTTTACGAGATATGCCTGCGCGTGGATATGAATTTTATCTTCGAATGGTCAACTCGATATCTCACTCGTTCGCTGCGCTCACTCGTGAGATATCGAGTTGAACACGAGAAGAAAAAATTCATATCCATAAGCGGGCATGTAATATTCTGTTTATTAACTTGACGCGGCTACACAAAAACCTGTCAGAATAATTTTACCCTTTAAAGACCAAAAATCGGCCGACACAGTAAGACATCAGCTGAAAGATCTTGGCCGAAAAATCGGAACTGACCTACAACCAGTTTTCACGAGTCGTAAGATCGAGGGAAAGCTCAAGATACAAGAAGAGAAGCCCGCTTTAATTAACCACCAATGCGTTGTTTACACTTTCAAATGTGATTCGTGCGATGCGGATTATATCGGTTATACCACACGCCATCTTCATCAACGCATAGAAGAACATAAAGCCTCTGTCATTGGCAAGCATCTGAAAGAAGCCCACAGTGTAGCGTCCACTAGCCTAGATGAAATGTTTTCCGTTCTCAAGAAATGCCGCGGGAAAATGGACTGCCTAATTCACGAAATGTTATTCATTCGCGAACGAAAACCAAAGCTAAACACGCAGTCTGACTCAATACGTGCAAAAGTATTTATTTAAACATATACTGCACGATCTGACATGCTAAACACCAATAACAATGAACGCTCATTATTCTAATGAAGTTATCACATTTTATTTGTATATAATCTCTGAGCTACAACTTTACATCAGTTTTAACATTTTACTTGATAATGAGGTCATGCAGACTTCGAAACGTCGTAGTTTTTTACCGTTAATTTTTATTATCAAATGTATTATATAAACACCATCATTATTATATAAACACCAGCGCCGCTTTCGAAGGCGCGACTTTTTATGTAACCATAACGACGGTGATCTCTTCACGTGTGAAGATAACATGTTATCTTCACGTGTGAAGATATGAAGTTTTCGCGGGAAAGCTCACTTGGTATTTCACTGGTGTTTATGGACCAATGCAAAAAATGGCTGCCTTAAAATTTTTGTTTTGTTCGTATTCAAAATAGCCTGGCTAACCTCGTTCGGGATAACAAATTCTTTACAGTTTTTGTCTCAAGAACGAGGCTAGTCAGGCTTATTTAAATACGAACAAAAGAATAATATAAAGGCAGCCATTTTTGCATAGGGTCTATATAATAAATAGATTTTAAACACAGAGCGATCCTATATAACGAGGCTGAGGTGTTCAGCCTGTCAATCACAAATCCCAACGGACGGCCAATGCTCCCATTTGATTGGCTCATTCACTCAAGTCTAATTTTAGCGAGTTTCAATTTGCATTTTGTTTGCACCATCATAACGCTCATAAATCTGAATAATTTAAAAAAGTCCCACCAAAATCCGTCTGCATGTGTTCACAGGCTAACCAAAATCACCTCTTACGAGATTTGTTTCGTTTTCTGCATGCTGAGATAAATGGAAACAGATAGCTCGCAGCCATCAGCTTTACAAGCTTTGTCAGTATTTTAGTTAGCGGCGAAATTTGAATGTTCCACATGAAGCGACGAAGATAATTCATCGTTTTTGTTCTTCAAAAGCCATCATCTAAAGTTTTAATATAAGTTTTATTTTCACTATATTTTTATAATTTTCCGTATATTATTCTACGTAAATGTCTCCGTTGGTTTGACAAAAAAAACGCTATTGCTCCACGACTTCTATGTTATGCGACCGTTATTCCGGCTTTCCACTTGGAAATTTGATGTTCTTAAAACTAGCACATTTGCTCTCGAAGCTTCGCTTCTCGGGCAAATATTTGTTTTAAAAACATCAAATTTCAGCGCGGGGCAACTATCAGCCGATAGTTCCTCGACAGAAACACTCTATTGTTTAAATAGACAGCGTGAAGCGTAGCCAATCAGAGAATAGCCGCATTCTTGATAGAACGCTGGCAACTCGATAGAAACACGCTACATCTTATATGTTTCTTAAATAATCGTTACAACCAAGGATGAAAGAGGATTGAGGTATTTACCTTCAGCTCCTCTTAACCAAGAGCTATTAGCCATGATGATGTTTAATTCCACCCGCCCCTCCTGCCTCGTGATTATCTTGTATGGTTTACATATTTAGATTTCTAATATTTCAATTGTATCTTAACTAAACCATTGTTTACATCCGTAAGTCAAATTTAAATGTTTTAAATTGCTTCAAGTGTACTCAGTAAACTCCTGTCCAGTAGAATATGTAAAGTCTTTGCATTGTATCAGCAGGGCAATCACTTTTTTATTTAACGATTTTTCGAGCTTCATCTTCTCACTTCTTCTTTTCTTTCGACAGCAGTAAAATATGTTCAAGAGAAAACTGTCTGAAGTTCAAATTTTTTTACACCAAATATCACGAAGAACATTGAATTCCGCTGATAGACAAAGACTAACTCACGGTAGATGTTAACATAGGAGTGGTTAAGGCAATCGTTCGTTAGTATGTTTTTTTTTTGTTAATTGTTGTTTTCAGCTGTTCGGCCATTGTCCAACGTTTGATGTATTTCGCTACGTATTCTTCCTTCCTATCTATTCAGTGAAACATTGCATCTATTTTGCTGTTGGATCTATTTTTTAGGTTGTTTTACTAGTTTTAAGAATGATTTCAAGTAGAACAAGGTAACAAAATGGAATGAGTGGACAGTTACTAAGTAAGTTCACTCAGCCAGAAGTAATCTTTCCTGAGATATAAACGACAGATTCTTTAGTTATTCAAATTCCTGCTTGTCACAGGAGGTATCGTTATCGATATAGCCAGTACACCTTTGTTAAGTTATAATTGACGAGCGTCTAATGTGTTTTGCGATATTAGTTGTGATATCCTGTAGCTTAAAACTGAACAGCACTCAATTCAGGCGCGCTTTGTCGAAAATGGACACACAGGGTACATTTTCACCTCTTCGAAATAATTCCAGCAACGGCCTATCAACACCAGCTTTAGAGGATGACAGCCTTCAAGTTGAAGCAAGGGAGGCCGGGATGTTTGGATTAATAGCAGCTCTGTCGTTTTTGCTGAACTCGCTGTTCTGTTTGATTATGATGAAGAAACCTGCCATGTTGAAAAGACCACACAACATTCTTCTGTTCTCTTTGGCAATCACTGATCTACTAACAGGTTTGTATAGCTTTATAGAAACGGATTTAACAGTCCCGAATTTTAAACTGAAACAAGTCAGATCACGCCATCAAATCAAGTTTAGGCCCGTGTAGAAAAACACATCAACAAATAAAATACAATCATTTTTATCTCAGAGGAGAACAAATGGTCAAGTCTGATAAGATTGTTATAAATTGAGCAGTTTCTTAGCTTTATGTTGCTTTGAATTTTTACTATTAATTTTACATTTGAATATATAAAAATAATAAAGACGTGTGAGTTACGGCTCGGTTCATAAATGTCAAAAAGGAACTCACCCAATTTCTTGGGTCCGATATCAGTTTAAGTCACCGTCAACAGCAATTTTGAATATTTAAAACGAGGTTAAAGTTTTAGCTCTAAAGCACCTGGGGGCAACTGTTTGACTATGATAATTACGTCGAGAAGTGACGAGAAATAAAAGCCATCTTTTGATGTACAATCTCCTAGATGCTTAAATGATACTCAATTTCCTTTCCTTTTTTAAATGTTTCAAATTTGCTCAGGAATATTTGCAAGAAGGTTGCTTCATTGAGAAGTTTGTCGCAAAAAGTACGATTTATTGGTTCTATTCTGGAATAGAAATAGATAGAATAAGCCCGAGTATCGGCTCGATTGTTTGAGTCTCTGAGAATGTTTTCCCAGCATTCTATTCTTGGACGAAAAATACCCGGAAAAATCTTTACTAATGACGTCACTGCGTTGTGTCGCAAAGCCGATAGAAGATTATTATAGAGGGAGACCTGTGCTTTCTGCACATAGTTAAAAGGAGAATCTTGCCTGAGCTCCGATCCTAGCATACCCAACCCTTGTTGACATGTTTATCCTTGACCTGAACGCAATTGGCTTCACAATTGGAGCTGTCCTTTCGCAAATTCAAAGTTGCATTTGTAAAGTACTTAGATACTTTAGAAGAGCCTGAGCAGACAGCAATTATTCACACGTCGTGAGTTACTTGTTCTGCCGGATAGACGTGATACACCATCTCCAACATTACCTGTATGGCCGGAAGGTCACTGTCCAAGCTAATCATACAGCTTTGCAGTGTCCGATGAGTTCAAGGATGGTAAGAAATCCTGGGCACTTGTGATTATGAGGTAAGCATGGAAATGCAGATGACTTGAATAGACGACCACGCAGTCTTGGTGAGTGTAGATTTTCCCACAAAACTGATGATTCGTTCTGTGGTGCAATCACAAGGAATGGAAGGTGGGAACGTGATTTGAATAGAAGGAATGATTATAGAAGAGCTACAATATCAGCAGCGATGTACCCCCCATAAAAAGCTGGCTTAAATCTTGATGGGGGTGACCAAAGTAGGAGAAGTTTTCTTCTCTTTCTCCAGAGCTTAAGGGCTATTAAGCAAAGCATGACAGACTTATCCTGAAGGAAAGAGTTCTGTAGTTGCAAGTCTACATTGGTAATTTCCAAGAGTCTTGAAGAGAAAGTGCCTTTGTCTCTGCATG
This sequence comes from Platygyra sinensis, assembly GCA_019787425.1. Taxonomy (NCBI): domain Eukaryota; kingdom Metazoa; phylum Cnidaria; class Anthozoa; order Scleractinia; family Merulinidae; genus Platygyra; species Platygyra sinensis. The sequence goes on from JAHPZR010035722.1 coordinate 10,941, forward strand.
ATTCAGTGACAGTCGGACATCTGTGTGGAAAAATACCCTACACCGTGTCAAGCGGCGGTACTATTGGCGTGGAAACAGCCACGGAGTTAAGGTGTGGTGCCGATACTTCCTTTAGCCCTGGCTAGTAGGACTCCCAAGTAGTAGCAAGAAGCCGCAAGTTGACCCTGTGTAGTGGCCAAACAATCCTAAAAGTTTGCTCCTAAGTATACACTATTCGCAAGAAAAGGTATTTTAAAGCGATAACAATGAAAGCATGTCACTAAACTTGTGTTGACTTCGGTACAAATTTCATATCGACCAAAGTGAACACAAGTCATCGCAAATTAAGCAAGTGCACATAATACCTGGCCAAACGGAGTCGTGAGTGGACCCAAGTTCTCAGCTTGCTTCCATTTGTAAATCAGCTTAGCCAGGGCTTTAAGTGCTCATCTCGAAGAAAGCCACAGAAAAAAGTTCAAGCCCCACTACAAGTTTACAATATGGAGGCGTACCCCTTGAGAGGCTTGCAATAGATGTGTTGGGACCACTGCAAGAAACAGACCAAGGAAATTAGTGCATTTTGGTGGTTATGGATTATTTCTGGAAATGGGCGCCTCTGCTTGTCATGCCTGAAGAATCCGAAGCTACTGTGGTTGATCTCTCGATCACTGAGGTTATTTTCAGTAATGGTGATCCCCTGCAAATTCACGCTGATTGAGGACTTGACTTCACATCAGTGCTGTTTTAAGACCACTGGGTATTGACAAAACTCGGACAACACCCTTAAATCCACAATCAATCGGATGGTGAAACGACTAAATCATACATTGGAGAATATGCAAGAAATCAAGCAGCGGAAATGGGATCAGCTACTTCCTCTTTTGTCCATGACTTATCGTTGTGCGAGTCATGAGAGCGCTGGCTGTACGCCCAACGAGCTAATGTTTCAAAGTGATGTCAGACTACCTGTGGATCTAATAGGAGGCGCTCTTCCAGTCCCACCACTAGATTACAACCAATATGCCTGGAATCTCAGGGAGCAAATCCAAAATAGTGCATCAGCTTGCCCGTGACCATTTGAGCATCGTGAGTCGATGACAGAAACACTTATTTGCAGAAACATTTGTAGGTCCAATGAAACTTATTATCGGGAGAGGAGAAGGTAAGGCTGTACAAAGGCAGAAGCACAAAGTTGTAAACTCCATAGGACGGCACCTGGAAGAGTCACGGAGTGAGTCAAGCGAGTCAAGCGAGTTACGGACGCGGTGTATCGGAACCATTTCGCGAACAGAACATTTCAGTGATTTTGGAAGTTCACCAGAGCTGATTTCTAAATTGGTTAAGAATCAGATTTTATTGGGACTTACCGTGAACGCTGTTTGTTAAGAGTTCAATTTTGCATGAACAGTTACATTTTGAACAGTTCAAAGTAACGTTAGAGATATCATCGAATGATTACCCTGAAGCTTTAGGGATGGATTGTTCAAGTTAATGCACTCTCCTTTAATTTGCTGCTGCTGTTGAATATGTCAAGCAGCGTTGTTAGTTTTAAAAGGACTCTCCAAGCGAGGAGCATCACTTTTATTGAATTGGGGGAAATGTAACAAAACAGATATAGTGATTGCACGAGCTGATATGTTCAAAGGTTAGATGAATAGACGGTTATATATCGAATAGTGAATGCGTAATAAACTCGTAAAGAGCTGTATTTAAAGAAAATTCGTGTTAAGTCGAGTACAAATATGCTGAACGTTACGAGCGGATTGATTAAACCGTTGGTCGTTTAACTGTTAAAGTGAAAGTTGCTTTCGTCTGTATTCGTTTCATTTGTAAGTCTTTGCAACTCAAACATCAGGAATAATAACTCAATGTCTTTGTTGTCAACAGGTATCTTCATTCCTCTTACTCCCAACTTTGTTATAAGCATCGACTCCTTTCCAGTTCCGCGCGGCTTAGCCGGCGAATTCTTCTGTCGAGTCCTCAGAAGTAGGCAAGCTCTGTTCACATTGGGAAAAATCTCCATTTTGAAGGTCACGTGCCTGGCAATTGAAAGATGGTACTGCATTTTTCGACCCATCATGTACAAGCACTACTTTACCCGAAAGAGAGTCTTTCTTTACATCCTGGCTATCTGGGTTTGTTCTTGTCTTCTGCAGATCAGCAAATTTTTTGAGTGGAAACTGACAGGAAGTAAATGTTCAAGTGTTAAAGCGCCGTTTGGAGAAAAGGGAACTCAAGCCATGATAGTTATCTACAGTCTGATTGGATTTTATTTTCCATGTTTGATTACCTGGGCCTCGTTTGCCCATATCACATTGCTATTCAAGACATCGGCAATGGCAAGATGCTACGGTGAACGACAGAGAGCGCAACAGAGAGCATTACTGCGCATGTGCGCCGTGACGTCAATAACTCTGACATTGTGTTGGTTTCCAGCTCAAACCATTTACGTTCTTCCTCCTTTTGGCGTCACTCAGATTGATGGTACACTACAACGCGCAGGAAGAATTTTAGCTATGTTTAACTCGTGTGTCAATCCTTTGATTTACTGGATGACAAACAAGGAGTATCGGGCTGGTCTGAGACATTTCAGGAAAAAAAACTCCAGGCCGCCAGCCTAAACAGACGAGTATTGACGCCTTCCCAAGAGGTTTTCTGCTTTGTGAGATTTCATTGTCAAATGCATTTCTGGTTGAGGAGAAACGTTGTTGATAAACGAATCGGCCGATTCGGCTTGTCAGTAATGACACACAGTGTCCTCTTTAATAACTTAAAAAATTATCATGACATGGTTACTGTAAATATGGAATTTGTGTTATGGTGTTCTGTTCCACACATATACGAGGAGATATTCCAAATCTATGTACACTCTTACAGTGTGTAATGTTTACCATATTAGTAACAGTAAGCTAATATCTTTGAGAGCATAAATACAACACTTACACAATATATATGCTAAAAATAATGAAAGAACTAAACTGTGCATATAATAAAACTAGAGACAAGTAGCAAGTTACTGAAAAGAATCACATTGTATTATCTTTTGTTTAAAGTCCACAAAAGTAAAAGTTCTAAGTGAGTCCAGAATTAAGAGAGTTCCACAATTTGCCAGCTAAATATGTAAAGGAATGCAGCCGCAAGTTGTTGCAGCTCAAATGTATCTCCGACACTATATCTAACTGATTTGAGAATCACCAGCCAAAGAAGACAAAAAATCTCCACCGTTATTTACGTTCCTTTCATTCAAAATTCGAATGAAATGGCCTCTAGGTTGATCTCAACCACAAGTTTTCCTAGGGTATTTTTTCAACTCCTGCAATTTTCAAGGCAAAGTCCAAGATTCTCGGCTCACAGGGCTACTCCGATGACAAAAACTGACTTGATTTTTCCAGCATTTCCTTTAAGATTTGTAGATTTCGCAGATTTTAATTCTGCTTTCGCTGTAAGTTTTCATTCCACGAGAAGCGACGCTCGAGTCAGGTTTATCAGTGGCGTGATTTTTTTCGACCAATCACAATTCTTTTCCACCCATAGTAGCCAATGAAAATGCTTTATTTTGTATAGATCATAGATTACGTCAAATGGCTTTTTTTCGTCTTCGCCAAAGTGGGCAAAGGCTAGTCCAGTCCCTGAACTCTCCTTTCTTTCCCCCCTTATAGGAGCTGAACCCGGGCGGGCGAAACGAGAGTCCAGGATAACTTGCATGCCCATGCTCAGAACGAACCAATCAAAAATTACTAGGTCCCAACCACGCTGCTCTTGTCAATGAGTCGTGCAATGCCTTTTTCAGCTCGCGCTCTCTCTTCCGCTCTTTTCTTTCGCGTGGGAGCGAAGGGGGCGGAAAAATAGGGAGACTGTAACAGCTTTACTCTGCCTGCTTCTTGTCTTGGGGGATTAGTGTTAAAACGCGCAAGCAAAAAGAGGCTGTTTCTCGTTGGCGGGGAGATTTTCCATCTTGTGAGATCTTGTGGCATCCAGTTTCTCGTGATTCTATTCGCGCGTTCAACGATCGAATAAAGTACTAGGGCTGTGAACAGTCTATAGCTATAGGTTTTTGTCAGTTTTGGCATCAAATCTACCACTTAAAATAAATCGATGTCCAAATATCTGGTGTAGGTGCCCGGGGCTACTCCCAGAAAAACTGGGTAGGGTGTGGGGCCTGCTTCCTAAAACCCTTATCCTACTCATGACCAAAATCTGCGACATTCCTAGCTACCCTATATTTATGACCTGACCAAAAATTCGAAAACCTATTCATGACCTGACCCTTACATTAAAATCCTGTTTCAGACCTGCGTGATAATTATTTTCCTAGTTCAGACCGATGTTAAATTACCGTAAACATAACTTGTGAAGGGCTTTTGCTGATTTTCTTTTCGATAATGATGAACAACTGGCTTCTTCCTAAAAACATACCCACATTAAGGCTAGAGTACAAAAAAATCATACCTTTTTATGTCCAAATGTCCAAAATCAGCTTAAATCGATACCCAATTTATGACCAAAACGGCTGAAAATCCTTACACTTTGGGGTTGCACATACCTATATAGCCCGTATAAGGGGCTCCTCTCCGGTGTAGTTCCTAACTAATGTGTACGTGTCCGCCAAAAAACTGTCTCATAGATTTTGTCGGCCGCTTTGGTAACTTTATGTTTGTGTTTGCCGAGATCTTTCAGTGCTGCCGAGTATTTGGGAAGTGGGTTAGACAATTCCTTAGTCAGTATTGTGTGCATTTAGATTTGAAAACGCTGAATATTCGAAAACTGGCTCTCTTTTACTCGTCACCGTCTTCATTTTCATGAAGAAAAAAAACAGACACAAACTATAGGCACTAATCGAAACAGCCTTGTTAACCCATTTTATCAAGTACATTGCTGATGATTACAACCTCAATAATTTGAACGCTGTTGGAACCAAGTCTATTTCCACATTGAAGCCCAAGGAAACCTCAATAAATTTGAAAATCGGATTTTTGGAAACAGGTAACAGTTGTAGCAGTTACTCTCTAGGGCCAGGTTGTTCGAAAGCCGATTAACGCTAACCCAGGATTAAAAGTTAAACGGAGTATTTATTTTTCTTGTATAAAACCGTTTTTTACTGCTGACGTTTTGTGTAGTTTGAGCTTACATACATACATACATACATACATACATACATGCATGCATGCATGCATGCATGCATGCATACGTAAATGCATGCATACATACATACATACATACATACATAGTTATTTGACAACGCAGGTTACAAAGTACGCAAGACTGAAGTCCTGATGTGGACCTGCCTATCTACTTTTTAAAAGCTAGAATATATACATATAAATAACCAGAAAATCAACAGAAGTTAAGCCAAATTTAAAACTGAAGGACGAACAGTATAAACAGAAAACCTCATCGAAAAGTTACAAAACTCAAATCAACATTCTCGCTAATCCTGGGTTAGCTTAATCGGCTTTGAACAACCCGGCCCAAAAGAACTTATTTCGGGAGCATTTTTAGTGCGATTTTTGCCAGTGTTTGCAGTGTTTCCGTTCGTTACACCGATGATATTCCTGAGGAGTATCTCTGATAATGGTTAAAACTTCGCGCGATGAAGAGCTTAGACCACGATTAGTCCCTTCTTCGCCTAGAAAGAAAGAACACCGCGAGAAAGAAAAAACTGGCCGCGCGAACTCCTGGGGGCGAGAAGCACGCGCGAGTCTCGCCCCCAGGATATCACGCGGGCACTTTTTCTTTCGCGTCACGCACGATGGACTAAGAGACAGAGGGACTACTCGTAGTCTAAGAGGAGCTACGTACATGGTGGTATCCCCTGACGACAAGAGCGGCAAAGATGGGAGAGTCTGGGAAAGAACCTACGTGTATTGTCCTGATTTAGACTGTTCCCAGCGCTCTGTTTTCTCGTATTTTTATTCGATCGTTGAACGCGCAGATGGAATCCCGAGAGAATTGGACGCCAGCGAAAAACGGACTTGTGGGTGCGGACCGAGATAAATAGAGAGGCTGTCGGTTGAAAAGCGTCAAAAGTGTCATCATCTTGACAACGGCACGAGTTATCGCTTTTTGGTTTTCGTCTTCTATTTGGATGAACACTCTACCGATTTTCACTGTAATGTTTGCGCTTCTTCATTGCACATCTTCTGATCAATTTTAGCAACTGCATCGAACCGAAAAATGCACCTAGACGCACTTATGAACTATTAGATTTGCACGTATTTTTGAGATAATTTTATAAAAGCGATATAGTACTTTTTGGTGTTTACATAGAGTCATCTGAACACTCAGGGTGTTGGGCGAATTCTCGAAGGTTATGCAAACCTGAGATGAAGTCAAGGGTTTACATAACTGTTTTGAATTCTCGCAACCCTCCTCATGTATAGACGAGGTTATGTAAACATGGAAAAAGTACTCTATTGCTTAAATACACGACAGAACAACATAAAATTGTATCTGTTTTTCTTTTAAATGTGCTTAATGCACAGCTGAAAAAAACAGATACAAGTTTATAGTACCGGAAAAACTGATGCTATAGTTGTAATGAAAATCTCTATTCAAAGGCAGCCATCTCTATTAAGCGACAGCGACCATCTTCTTGTCGTCCCAAGGATGATTTTGCTTTGTTTTATACCTCTATTAAACGGCCAGGAAGACTTGAAGTTGGACGTTTTTAGCCAGTTGAAAGCAAACCAATGACAATGTGGAATACTGAAAGCGAAGAATGATCATCGGGGTAAATTTTCCAATTTAAGCCATTGGAAAGAAGAAGCCTGAAAAAATCAGGACTTCAACGGGTTTCGAACCCGGGACCGCAACAAATATCAGTGCGATGCTCTACCAACTGAGCTATAAAGTCACCCATTAAGAGAGAGGTCAATTATATCTTCCCGTGAGGAGTCATTCGCGGTATTCGCGGAGGTCACGTGGAAGCCTTGATTTTTTTTACGCTTCTTTCCAACTGCTATGATCATTCTTCACTTTCATCTACAACCGCAGTTCGTGTATGAATTATTTCATATATACTTCACATCAATGTGGAATACTGTAAAAACACATTTTTAGCAGTATTAATGAAAACGATCACAGCGTTTTAGTTTGTTTGTATTGACCTCTTTCACAAATGGCTGCCAATTAATTAAAATTATTTTGTATTGATTTAAATTAGCCTTACTAACCTCGTTTCGGAGTAAAATTTCTGTTAAATTGTCAACTTCAAAATGAGGTCAGTAAGGCTAATTTTAATACTGGCAAAAGAATTTCTAATTGGTCGCCATTTATGAAAGTGGTCTCTAGTACCACACAAGCCAGTGTTGCTTTGACAGACACGTCACGCCTGTACACGTAATTGTTTATTTGCATGGCTTTTGTTAACGTTATGGACCGTATTAAAACCATCAAGGTTTAACTTTTTCTTCATTTGCATTTATTTGTACTTAAATTTCAAATAAACTGAAAATTATTAAACGGTCACCTCTCCCGGGTCACCTCTATTGTCTCGTCCCAGAGTATTGTCGCTTAATAGCAGTTTGACTGTAGTATGTCTTCGTTGTTTTACATCAATCAAAAGCCCTGAGAAAAGCCGAAATTGAACACGTGTAAAATAACCACAATTTCACTTCATCGTATCGATGAAGTATTGTTAACGTTCGGATAACTTTTTGAGACTCTTTGGAAGTCTCCAGAAAGTAGTTTGAAAACTTCGCGAGATCGTCAAAAACGTCGTTATCATAATACAAGGTTGCTTGTAGTTGTGTAATTTCTCTTCTCGCGTTCAACTCGCTCACTCACAAGTTGGCATTCAGAGCCACCTTAACTTTTCGAAAATAAAGGTGGCTATGAATCCCACCTGCAGAATTTTCTAAACTTTGTTTAAAAATTGCGAATTATTGTGCCTATCTAATGATGATAAAATAATAAAAAAAAATTCAGCGTGACGTTTATAAATTACAAGCGCATGCGCAGGAAGGCAGGGACCCAAAGTAGAAAAAAATCGCTAGTTTGTTAGAATCGGCCCAAACATTTTCTGCAGACACGCAGCAACCCTATGAGTCATTTGCGAGCGTTAGATCGCAAATTTAAAGCTTCCGAAATTTTACCCTCCCAGGTGGGTCAAATTCCGGACACTTTAAATTTGCAATCTAACGCTCGCAAATGACTCGCAGGCTTGCTGCGTGTCTGCAGAAAAAGTTTGAGCCGATTCTAACAAGCCAGCGAACTTTTCACACTATGGTTCCCTGCCTACCTGCGCATGCGCTTCCACCCACCTAGGGTGGGTGAAATTCCGGACACTTTAAATTTGCCATCTCAGGCTCGCAAGTGAGTTAAAGGCTTGCTGCGAATCTACAGGAAAAGTTTGGGTCGATTCTAACAAGCCAGCGAACTTTTCCCACTTTGGGTCCCTGCCTACCTGCGCAATTGCTTCCCCTGACCAATGGTGGGTTAAATTCTGGACACTTTAAATTTGCAATCTAACGCTCGCAAATGACTCGCAGGCTTGCTGCGAGTAAGCAGAAAAAGTTTGGGCCGATTCTAACAAGCCAGCGAACTTTTTTCACATTGGGTCCCTGCCTATAGGCTTTGGTAGATTGTGCTAGCATGATTTTAAGCATAATTTAGCAAAACGAGCATTATTTTAAGCTTTTATTTCAGTTTAGCACTGCTAGCATAATCCGATCTTTCATGCGCTGAAAACAAAACGAGAAAAAAAAACCAGCCAAAAGTCGCGCCATCGCTCTTCATGACCATGTGCGAAAACCCGCATGGCTCGTGCTTCTCTGTTTTTACTGTGAAGTTTCGTTTATTGCCTGGCTCGCAGCCGCTTATCATTCTCAGCACGCATTCGAAGTCGGCATAAACCACGTAGGGAGCTTTCATCTGTTTTTGGAAGTTTTTGAAAGACGACTTGTTTTCTCCCACTTTTGGCATCTCCGTTCTGGTTGGACTTTTCAGAAGCCCTTTACACTCTGGTTTGTGCCTTTCAAGCAGATCTCTCCTGGAGTAGCCGTGAAGGCAGCGTTCGCAGAAATGTTTGCTCTTGGAATTCTTGCTTTGGTCGAACAATAGGGCTGTGAGTCTTTTCACATAGCTGTAATGCGTGTTAACACCTTGCTTCGTTACCATCAAATTAATTCTGGGAATGTCCCCGCCTTTTTCGCTCAGCCTGTGAACGATGACTTGTTCCTTCTCCCATCCAAAAACGCTAATCGCAAGATTCGGGTTCTGCCTCTCCAGCCTGTCAATCTGTGAAACAGGAGTTGGAAAATCAATGCCTTCGAAATTCAAGCCATCTTCTGTTGGATAGCGTGAGGTCCTCCTCATATCTCCTCTTGGAGATATCGCTTTCTTGTTTTTCAGCTTTTTGGGCAGTTCCATATAGCTTCCGCCTCGCAGTGGTTGATATTGTGCCACGTTTATAAAGGCTTCCAAAATTTCATCTATCACCCGATCAGATCCTCTTTGAGATCAGGCTTCTATCTCGCCTTTCACCTCATCAATAAACTTATTTAATAAATAGTTTAATGTGTCCATGTTGTTTTCATTCAAAATTATCGGCTGCATCCGATTAAAATAATGCACCATGTGTTGGACTTCTTCATCTCGATTCATAGAAAATCTCACAAGAAGCCCAAATTGTATTTTTGCACTCTTCAAAGTCTCAATCTCATTTTCGCAAACGTCGATAAAGCTAGTTTTTGTTTTTTTGGAAAAATTTCAAGGTCTCTGTTTCGCCCTGGAACGCACATTTTCCATACACGAAGCCATTTATTGAAATTGTTTCTCGCTATTTCAAAATCAAACCTCCTCCTGGGTCTGATAGGTGCCCTGAGCCTTTGATTCTCCTCATTCGGAATAGAGCCATAAAACATTTCAAGAACATCTCTTGAAAAATTCGCAGCGGCCATTGTTTCTATAGAGACGGCACATTTCTTCAAATAGAAAAATATTCTGTGTCAAAAATAACACTATTATGCACTTGTCACTGGAAACCCCCACCCCCTCCCACCCTGGGGAGATGTGGGGCATTAGACAGCTGAAGGGAAAAAGGCAAGAAAAAGCCCCACCTTAAGGGGAGAATTTTTAGTTTAAGCCCCAAATAAAGGTTTGGATTTTTCAAAGATTGGTTAACATTTAATGGTAAAGTCCTACATTTCTGAAACACAATTTGGAAACACTGTGAAAAAATTCTGCATAAAGGACAACACAAGCGCATTAAAATGCCAAAGAAAATAGTTTAAGGTGGTTCCTCAGTATTGCATTATGCATCCCTACTGCGCACAATTTTTTGCGTCATTAGCGCGCACAAATGAGCACATACACGTACATGTACATAATGAAAGAAATTTTCCTCAAGCTAAGTTCGATAGCAAAATAAATGCTGGTTTTCTTTTGCATGGGCGTGGTAACATATATTTTTTAATGCATAATAAAAGTGTACATATTATCCTCCTTAATTGTAAAAAATAAGCTAAAAAATTTCATTGGAAGGAAAAAAAGATATACACTGTAGATGGGACTGCACAAAACTGTTGCTCTGTGATGCAAATTATGACCGCGAAAACAACGACTCTACAAACACTTTACGTCCCTGCCGTTTCGAAACAGTGCTTGCCCGGGGGGGTACTTGGGTAAATTTTTGCTGGGTATGTGCCGCTGGCCTCTCAGAACCCCTACCCCATTATAGTCTATTCCGTGGTCAATTGTAGACCCCATTTTAGTCACTTTTGGGCTATAATGTTAATTTTCGCGATCCCAACTTAGTCACGTTCTGTTCATGCCTCTACCTAACAGAGCCTTTTAAGTAGGTCATCGTAAAATGAATTGACAAGAGTTTGTTAAAATGAATGTAGAACACTTTACTTTTCACCTACAGTACAAACATTCTGGTACATGTGCTAACCGAAGTATTTACAAACATACCGTCATAAATAGTTGAAATGTAAATATTCTTTACGTTGAAAGCTAACAAGTCCCAAGCGAAAGAGATCAAACGCTTGCTAATCCAAACGAAGATCCAAGTTGAGTAAACTTCGATGGACGATAACAACGCAGATTAGCTGGGAAATAAATACCGTAGCACGTATGATTTGTTGGACTTTGTTCTGGACCCAGGGGTTCTGCACTATTGTGCAAGTCGTTAATGTTTTAAGTTGTGAACGGACTTCAATGCGAGCTGACTGTTAAATTTTGAAACAACAGCAGGAACCATCTTTTAACCGCGAATCTTCCTAAATTTAAATCCCTACCTAACAGAATTTTATTATCCCAGAAATCCTGAAAATGTGCGATCCCATTCTAGTAACTCTACTAAAAATGTAACCCCATTATAGTCAATCCAGTTGTGAAAATGCAACCCCATCCAGCGGCACATCCCCAGTAGCCTCTTATAAGGAAGTACCCCCCCCCCCCCCCCGGGAGTGCTTGGTACAGAACTTTTAGGGAAAGTTTTAAAAAAAATCATCGGCAACTTTTATTTCTGAGGAATCACCTTAACTAACCTTCAGAACCCGCCATTTTAAACAATCGACCATGTGCTTCGGACTAGAGTCTAGTCCCTGTCTAAAATAAAAAAATGTCTAAAGTGAACTATTCCCCCACCCCCTGGGGGCTGGTTAGTCATCTAAGCACTTACAAATTATGCCCCACGTCTCCCCGGGGTAAGGGGGGGGGGGGGTGTGGGGGTTTCCAGTGACAAACAAGTGCATAACATTTGGAGTAACCAGCGCAGTATTCAAAATAGCCGGTGAAATGCACCGGTTGGTGGCTTATTTTGACAACCCTGCTAATAGCTAGGACTTAAACAACTCAATGTAATCCCACTCGCTGTTTGAAAATAACTTGGCCATTTGAGTTTAGGCATACAGGTTAGGTTTTGATTGGATATCAGATATGAATAAAATGGGTTTCGACAAAACACTGACCCCCGGTCAACTGACCCCCAACTGACCCCCCTACTGACCCCCTATAAAATCAATGGGAAAATGAAAATTAAAAAAACCCAGAACTATCAATGGGACCCGATTCAAGTTCATCATTAAATTTGGCTTACCTGAAACTTTCAAGATAGAGGACGCATTGCAAATTTCCGACTCTTGTTCTCCTTTTACTGTTTAGTGGACGTTTTGTTGACGGCAAATTGGGCACAGAATAAGATTGAACATCATCAAATATTGCTTTTGTACGCATTGGGAAATGAAGCAAAGAGAAACGCTGAGATTTGAACTGTCTCGCGAAAGGATCGCGATGGACTGCTCGTGCCACGAACGCGCACGTAAACCCCAACCGGAAGACGAATTTCATAAGGTAGTATCAGGACTCTCGACTAGTTCTCACATTTTTAAAAGAACTGTAGCAGCTGTTTTAGATAAGCTCGGTGGATTACTTTCTCCTTGGTGTATGAAGTCATCAAAAAGACCACAAATTCTCAAGGTACGTGTAACTCAAACTAATCTTACTGTCCATGACTAAAGCAATGTCCAACGTAGTTTGTGCATGGAGAAGGCAAGGGACCTGGGACTTGGGACCTGGGACTTCCGGTTGATGTAATCATGTGCGTGTCGCTCGCGGTTAGTTGCGTGCGTGTTAATTTGCCAGAATTTCCTTGCTATTTTTATTGCTTAATTTTCTAGCGGGTACAAATACCATGCTTGCTGATATTCCAACTTATTCTGTGCTCGATTTTCCGTGGCATATCCTTCAGTCAAATGAGAAGGGAGTCGGAAATCTGCAACGCGACCGCCATCTTGGAAGTTTCAGGTAAGCAAAATTTATTGATGAACTTGAACCGGGTTCCATTGATAGTTCTGGGCTTTTTTAATTTTTATTTTCCCATTGATTTTATAGGGGGTCAGTAGGGGGGTCAGTAAAGGGGTCAGTAGGGGGTCAGTAGGGGGTCAGTTGACCGGGGGTCAGTGTTTTGTCGAAACCCGAATAAAATTGCTGTAAATTACTGACAACTCTTTGGAACTACATGTACTCTGGAAAAGTAAGAAAGAATAACAACAATACCTTACTGAAGGATTATTGCCACAATGTAACTGTGCCTTACAGTAAGGCATATGTCCGAATTCCCAGTAAGCTAATTTAAAAGTGGTTATGCAATCCTGTCCTGCATATAGGTCTTCGAACAGGGAGAACTTCAGTGACTCTGGCTATGTATGGATCCTTACCTGCTGTACTTGCAGACAGAGACGCTGATTACGAAGCAGTCTTGCATTTCTTAAGAACAACGCCATAGCGATAAAATAAAGTCCACTTAGCAATCGCTGTTGCTGAAGAAGGCGAGTAGAAGGTCACTGGGTCGAAACTGGGTCGAAATTCAACTGAGCCGCAATACCTTTTCCAAATCTGGCCAGCAGAGTAACCCATTAGTAGTGTAGGATTTCAAGTTGCGTCAAATTTCAACATGGCGGAGTATTGAAGGAAATCAAATGTACAAATGTAGCTCGCGTTAAAAGCTCTCGAAAGAGAAAGTTTGTTGTTAAAATGGAACTAAACAGTGTGGCAACCGAGGGACTCAACCTCTGCGGGGATTCCGCTCGGGTTGGGGATCGCAGCTTTCGGAATTTAGTTCAAATTACGATGGGCATTTTATTGAAGAAACGGAGTGAGGATGCGCTCAAAAGTGAGTAGGTCGATTATGCCAGTCATATTTCATTAGTGATCACTTTCATGCTTAATTATTTGATAATTTTGTTCGTCTGCTGGATGTTGTGATGAACTGCGCGTAGCCATAAATGCCCTTGGTAGAAGTAAAGAGTGGGCCTGGAAGTAACCTCGTACACTCCCTCCCTGTGTTTAGACGCGGGGAAGGAGTTATTTTTTCCTTCTCTCTTTCAAAAAAAGCGCTTGATCTCAGGTTAGCCTGAACGTTAAGTGGGTGATTGGACTCAATGTAAAATTAAAGAATATAATATAAAGACGATCTCGTAAGGAGTAATTATTCTGTCTAAGGGAAAATTCAAAATTGAACTTCTTCTTTTCTGTATAAGGTGTATTTCAAGGAAGGTCCTGAGTGTATACTCTTTCGTTTGCTGTTTTGAACTTAATGTATGTAAACAAATCCTGCACACTCACTATGTACCTTTGTTGGACAAAGTATTTGGACCATAGAATGCAAAAGGAATGCTGTAATGTACCGGTCAATTCCAAAACCACCCATCCCCCCCCTCCTCCCCCCCCGACAAACCCCCAGGCATTTGGCTTTTTTGAAAAATTTTCAAATTGGTCAAATTCCCCACTATGTTGGCAGTTTAGAAGGTCAAATGCCCCACCCATAAGAGCTTCAAAGAGAGTCAAATCCCCCGCCCTCCTGGGAAAACAGAATCGCTTTCCTTTGGAAACAAGTTCTGCAAAACTTTCAGCCACTACGAATTTCTTGTTCAGATTGTCTACACTCCACGCTTTAAACAAAGACATATACCACGATATAACTATATAAAACGACAACAACAGAAAAGACCCATGTGGAATCGACAAGAGCGATGACCCGTGAACGCTGCTCACGTGCTGAAGCAAAGAATTACGAAATCCTTTTGTTTCCGACTGCTGACAGACGTTTTGACTGGAAAGTCAAATGCCCCACCGGGCAGGCCTTATTTTGGACCAAATTCCCCACTATACAGAGCTTAACGCGAGTCAAATGCCCAGGGATTGCCCGGGGGAGGGGGGGAAGGGATGGGTGGTTTTGGAATTGACTGCTACATAACTGCGCTGTTCGTTCGGAGAGTACTAAACTTGGGCCCCTGGACCATGGACCCCCTCCGTGGACCAGGTCCATGGACCGGGTCCATCAAAACATCAACCAGGTCCATACATCCCCTTTCATAGACCAGTTCCATGGACCCCCTATTTTTACTACCCCTAAAAATACTGTCATGTAACAATTAAGTTATGAATTACAACATTTACCCAACAGGAAAACTAAATAAATAAAGTATGTATGTATGTATGTATGTATGTTAAACAAACTGCAACTTTTACAACTGACACTGTCACCTTTGTAGAGCCAAAGTCAAATTATTTGAACATAGCAAATTTTGTTATTTCAAAAAAAAGCATTTGACTGAAAGCCTGTGAATGTATCCACAAACAAATGATACAGGCTCATACTGGTAATGCACCCCATGGTGAGTTCACTCCCACTGAGTTGGCCGCACCACAAATTTTCTTTCCGAGTTTGCCCTTACATTTATCGAGTTCGGCCCAACTTTTTAAGTTCACTCCAAAATTCTGTGTTCGACCAAGAACACCGGCTCGCTATAGCCTGTATTACGTCTAGTATTCCTGTATTCCCCTGGTGTTTTTACTATTTAAACTACAAGACACAGAATGATGCACTGTTGATCACAACTTTGAATTCACAGAAGGAGCTGTTTTGTTTTATTTTGACCAAGCCCATTGATTTCATGTTCAAAGTGTGAGTTGGCTTTGTTTGCAAGTCTGAGTAAGTCGAGTCACCGCCTGACCAATTATATCACTTGCTGGAGTTGAACCACAGGTGGCCTACATGTAGACGTTGTTTGTGATTTACATATGTGACAGTATTGCGTTACGTTTTGAGCCATCTAAGAAAAAATAACACAAGTGCAGACTAAGGTAAGCTTCTTCTATTTAAATCCTTTACTACAAGTTGAATTTAGAGTGATTTTTGAACCATTTTCTTACATTCTCTTAATGGCTCAAAACTTAACGCAGTACTGTCACGTATGTAAATCACAAACAACGTCTGGGCTGCCTGTGCTTGAACATGCTAATTAATATCCATTCACATTAATTTTAAGAATTCTAGATTCAAAAGTATTCAAGACTGAATTCATGAATTCAAGATTGAAAAGTCGAATACTGATGTGGGAACAAACTCCATCTGGTTTTGAGCGAACTCGATCAAGTTGAGTCAATGTGGGGACAAACCCATCTCCATGTGTTTATATTACATGGCTCTTCACTTTTACTAGTAATCCAGAGTTTAAATATTTTTAATATTAATTTGACATATTACTGTAAAATTCATTTTTTCAATTCACTTTTATATTTTATTTTTATTGCCCCTGCAAAGTTTGGCCCAGAGGCCAAAACCCGAGGAGGCATTATAGTCTCCCCCGCGTATACGTATAAAGAATGTGTGAAATATTGGATGGTGTAGTATGCGAATCAGTCCCGATTTGATGAAACTAGGTGCACACGGTGGTCTCGGGTAATCGGGTCGGGTTTCGCCATCTGCGAGCGGTATTTCAAGGTCAATACGGCCTGCATTACGATTTCAGCACAATCAAATAAATTCGCTTCCAAATGGCCGAGATGCTCAAAGATCCTGAAGATGGATTTTGGAGAAAAACAGCTCAGAGGGTATCGTAGGAAATTCTGAAGTATACCAGAAATTTGAGGCCAGTGTGGTTCAGTTGTAACAAATGAACAATAGCTAAATACCCTTCCGATCATCTCGTTTATTTGGATCGCTTATTTTTACTGAGTAATCTTACGAGGCGCAGAGGCCATGTGACGGCTGGGTGACTGGCAGGGATCGAAATGTGATCGTAAATGTTTTGCGGTTTTTTCATTGAGGACAAGAAGCTTTACTCTAATTTGCATAATTATACGGCGACTGTAACGCGATACTTCTGTTTACATCTCGGAAAAAATCTCAACTGTTCTGCTTTCGAGATATGTTTGCTCGTATCTCAAGACAAATGGTTTGTTTCAATATCAAACTAGAACAACAGAGTGGTTTGATATTTTTTTCCAGAATACACTGCGCCAGAGTTTTTAGTAAAGAATATCATGTGATAGAATGAGTTAAACAGAAAGTGTTGGTTTAGTAACTAGTAACTTAGTTGATTCTTTGGATCATATTTAGGGTAAGATGCCTAAGTTACTTGAACAGTGTGAGTGATATAGTTTACAAAAAAAAAGTATAAAATTTTAGTTCATACAATAACGTTCAATATTATTGTTTTCAATCAGCAGAAATAAAGATAGCGGGGGCACCTTTAGTGATAACTATTACTAGTTCTATTATTGTTTACTAACA